>WAAG01054424.1:5576-25388 GCA_013390105.1 Tichodroma muraria | reverse complement strand
TTTTTTTTTTTTTTTTAGTTTATGTAGTGTCTAGTTTAGAAACACCTGAAAAACCCAAGCCCAGGAAAGAACAGCCTACCTGACTCGTTATTTCTTCCTTTCTTCCTTCTCAGTTTACTGTTGTTTTGCTTCTGTTGACAGAAGCCAAGAGGTTTTCATCCTCATGCTCCTTTTCATGACAGAGTGATCACGTTTCACTGTTCTTGTTTATGATTCTCTACCTCACTTTTTCATCATGGGTGAAAAGCAGACATGATTTGGCAGTCAATGCAGCATAATAGTAGTTAAGAAAAAAATGCTTATTTCCTTAATCTATCCTAAATCTCCAACATGACTCTTGGCAAACCAATGTGCCTTCTCTACTTTTAGGAAGCATCTTGCATAGAGATTTTTCGTAAATTTTTGATCTCCACCTCAGCATATGTAGTAGTTTGGCCGTGATTGGCCAATGTGTATTACTGACATTTGATAAAACCAATGAAAGCGTGGGTACGCCTTTTACGATACACCTTTTTTAAATGCAAACCCGGGAATCATCGCTCTCTTGGTTTCCGGCAAAAGGCTCGGGTAACAGCTCCTGCCGAACATTCTCTGCTCCCCCTCTCCCCACGTGGCCGTCGGGCCTGGGGGGGAGGGGGAAGCAAGTCAGGCTGACNAAGTTTAAACCTGCTTTGCTCTTGATTACAAAATTCCTTTTCTTTTGGCAACCCAAATTGATAGTTTTTTTTTCTGTCTGGTTCACAATGAAACCACGACAGCATATTTATTGGGACTCACATTTTCTCCAACCTAAATGATTCACTGACTTAAAAATATACCCTTGGCAGCATGCAATGGTTGCACAAGTGTTAGAGAACCATAGAAGCAGAAGCAATCCAAACGTAGATAAGGCCCTTACTACTTACATTTCAGTTCCTTCAGTGCAAATTAAAACATTTTAAATTATAACAAAATCATGCATTTTCCCTTTTATATATCTTCTGCTTGCCACTTTTGGATGCAGAAAACTGGGATAGTTAAACTTTTGGTGTGTTGCTACAAACTTCGTTTCTGCTTAAAATGACAGATTTTAAGGGTGGAATATTTTGGTGGTTGTTATCATCATTGGCACTTCTTTGTTTCAGTCTTCTGTGCATCCTCTGGTGTTACTGCATTAGTACTGCTTAGAGTGTGCTGAAACAGGAATTCCCACTGCATGGAAAACCTGTTAGTTTGATTTCAAGGACAAACTTTCTTAGCAGAAGGAAAAATATCCTTTGAGAACAGAAGACCTGAAATGGTACCTAGAGAAAATTAAAGATGTTAGCTCCCTTTTTTTCCCAAGGATTTGTAAAGCTGTTCACAGCAGCCTGCCAGGGAGCAGAGCAGCCTAGAGAGACTGATCCTTGTGGTTTCCCAAGAGGACAATGACATGCACTTAGTATCCTCCTACTAAATCTTCTTCCAACAGCAGGGGAAGCCTGATTTAGTTCTTTAAATATAGAAGATCTTGCCACATCTGGCTCAGTCTTTTTGGAGGAGTCTGTCAAGCTGCAGTGCTAGCAGGGAGCAGACTGTCTGTTTTGGAGAAATTGCCATACTGAATATTTTCTGTAGTGTGTGACCATATGAAAGCAAACACTGTAGGCTGTGAAGGTTATTAGACTTGGAACCCTGTCTAATGTTCAGTCAGAGAAAAAGAGGGGTGGTTCTTTCTTAACCACAGAGAGTACCATTGTCTTTATATTTTACTCACCAGTCCTTTGCAAATTCTGGTGCCAGCCTGGGGCTGGTGTTTGGACTCTCACACTATCTTCATCCAAACTGTAATTGCAAAAATACAGTAGGAGTATGAGGAATATCTTCTGTTCATCAAGAGCACTGTTTGCAGTGTACATCATAGAAGATGTTAGTGAATTAGTTACTCTGTTAATGAGACAGAATCTTTTCAGGCATTTTTGTCCATCTCCCCATTTTTTTTTAAAGGGTTGGACCTCTGGTTAAATAAACTTGATTCCTTCTGTAGAAGGAAAGATTGAAGACATGAAAAGCCCCAGCTGAAATGGGTAGTGTGTGACAGTTTCATCCTTCTCACCTATTGCTTTGTGATGTGACTGTCTTTAATAACAGTCCTTCAGAGACTCATAACCCTTTGTGTGATCTACTGTGATTATCCTGCATGGCACCTGTGCACGGTATTAATTAAGACCTGAAAAGACAGTGCCCTAAAGCTGAAAAATTCCCTTTGACCAAAGGTAGTGCAATGAAAACCAGCAACCCCCCTCATTCAGTGATTAGAAAGTTTTTCCACAGTTGGTTTATGACTTCTTTTTCCCAAGAGATGGAAGGAATATGGCATCTTAAAGATAAACTTACAGGTTCATTGCCTGCTTAGATGTACAATCATGCAATTTTGTCCACTTGAATAAAATGTGCCTAAGGGACTGGGTTTATTTTCTGCATCCATTCAAGCACATGATAGAAATAAACATCATGGTCCCAAACATAGCCTGCTAGCTATTAATCTACTAAGTACCCTATTAGTACCTGTCACTTTGGATTAGCAGAGAGTTTTTTATGTTCATCATGTATTTAAGTATACTGAGTTTTGGATGGATTAAATCTCTCTTATTCAACTAATTCCCCAAAAGCATCCATCTGTAGAACTTTATGCCTTAGAAGTCTATTTCTCAGCTATAAGTCCAATAAGATGGCTTTATCATCCCAGAGAGTCACTCAGGATGAGGTAATGGGAATAATGATTGGTTTATTCAGTTTTAAGTTTTTCCTGGTAGAAACCGGCTCATACTAAATCAAAGATAGATATTTCATTTCTGTCAAGCATTTAAATTGTTCAATGATTGATTAAATGTCAGGCAAGCTAATAATTAGTGTATCTGAGAATCATTTAGAATGTAAACTCCCTGGGTGAGGATTTTTCTTCTTCCTTCTTTCTGTATAATCACCATTTCAAGTCTCACAGTGAACTCCTTAACTGCTGTCATAAAAGAAACAATAATGTCTGCACAACTCCCCAAACTAATACCATATTCTCTAGTGATAATCTAATCACTACATCTCTGAGGCACGTCAATGCTCAGTGCTGTTTTGGAATGGAGCTTAAAAGGGACAACTTGGAGGTTTAATGTCATTTTTTCTACCCCTTTAGTCTGTTGTGCATATGAAGTACCTCTTGCCAAGGCTCTGTTTGAGGTCATAGATTGAGCCATGTTACTTTCACCAATATATTTTAGTTATCAAGGTCAGTCATTGTCTTAACTAAGAGGAGTGGAGTGTAGATAGCAGACATAAAATTCATACATGACTGAAAACTGTAGACTCTATGGCACTGTCAAACAATTCCCTCCTCCCAGAGAAAATTGCAACAACAGATCTGCAGGTTCACTCCCTGCCTTCTTATGAACAACAGAGGCAAAGCAGACTGTGCAAGCAAGGACAAGACAGCTGCTGTGCCATGGAGCAATATGCAAAAGGAGAACGGGGAATCTTATGGTCTGTTTATTTAGCTCTTGGTCTCTCTGCTGTGTCTGAAGCTGTTGGAATGGATTTTGATAGTGTTTCTGTTGGTGGTCTCAGTAAGAAATATCCACCAATCAATTTTCTTTGATCATCATCAAAGAGCCATTTCAGAACATTTTCTCACAAAAACCTCTGTAATTCCGGGGAGCCAGAATATCCACAGAAAAATGAAGCTTTACTGCAAGGTGTTGATTTCTTAAGTTTGAAGTGTCTGGCAGATACTGAAATGTTGGCGAATCAAAAGCAATTCATTGAGGATTTGGGGCCTTCGACAAAGAATACTTATCTGAACAATAACCAATACCAGGAAGAATTTGTGGACACCCTTCTCCCTTTCCGATATTATTTTAGACACTCAATAGAAATCTTGGTGTTTGTTTTGCGATTGGAATTAGAAGGAACCAGAAAATCCATTTTGCTAATCAATTTCAAGTTCCTAGGGAGCTTCTATTTCACTCAAATTTTCTTGAGTTTTAGGCTTTGAGTCAATGAAATCGAAACAGAATTTTGTGGAAAATAGTTTCCAGAGAATCAGCAGCCACAATTTTTGACCATTTGAAGTTATACTAGCAGATCCCATGGTGGGATGAGAGACTTGCCCTGGACATGGTGTTGGGTCTGTGTTCTACTCTGATGTGCTGAAGTCTGAAATACAGTCTCTGCTGGCACTTTGCAGACCCTGTTTAATTCCAGCAAAGCAAGAATTCCTACACTGTGAGTCCTCTGGCCATCAATAAACCCCATGCTTCTGACAGACTAATATAACTGCATTCTCCAAATTAGTTGTAACACCTAATCTAATTTAATTAAGGGATTAAATTCTGTCAGTAACTTGAAGGCTTAGGAAACTGAGTAATAATAATAAAAAAAACCTTGGCATTTTCAGATTTCCTTCATAATATCCCCATGGATTGTTTTGTTGCTACTTAGGTGTTTGCTATGTCTGCGTCAATGGCATGCTCTGGGTTGCAAGTTTGAGGGCATTCAGAATTTCTGTGTATCAAACAGGCCTTTTCTCTCCTACCTAATGTACACAATTTTCTATCATTTACCCATTCTAGTCAAGATACTGTATAAACATGTAAATGCTGCATTTTGGGGATAACTTGATACATGTGTTTTCTCAATCTCCAGCAAAATAAGTTTTCAGCCAATCTTAAAGCTAATTGCACCCTCTAAGACATGACGAGTGCAATGTATTCCTCCTTAGGCAGCCTAAATTTCTGCCATATTGCTGGCCATTTTCTTAGGGTGGTACATGGTTTCTTAGTTGCTTAGCACAAATGTTTAATTTACTGTTTAGTTTTTACAGGGAAAAATAGTGTATTAGAAAAGACCATCCTTTCTTAGATTTGTGCGCCACATGCTTTTCATGTCCTGTCACTGCTTATATCCCATTGTTCTTTCTGTGTGCTGTTCTTACGGGTTACTTGGAAACTGTGACCTTGTGGTAGAGGCCAAGGCTGGGGCATTCAAAGTTACTTAAGGACAAAAACAGCCCAGTGAATGGTGAACAGTATCGGAGATCCAGGATGTGTCTTTCTCTAATGCTTTCTTTCCTCTATAGTTTACAAGCTGCATGCGTACGGCTCTGCTATCTAACGTATTTATGAAATGTCTAGTACCAAAGACAGAATATGTAGAAGACTTTGGAATGGGACAGTTTGTTCAGTTGGTCTTGTGGTTTCAGAACTTCCAGTCTGAATGTACAAGTATCTAAGCTCACATCTGGTATAAGCTTTAGCTTGTATTTCAAGATCAGTCCTCTAATATGCATCAGGGGGTATAGTAATATAATGAGGTAACATAACGAGGGGTATAAGTGCCTTAAAAATCTGCCTGGCATTTGGAATGGGTTTCAAAACCATGAGCAAAGCTCCTGAGTTTCCTGAAGAAAAGTAACTTGGTGGCATGTTTTTTTTTGTTATTTATATGACGTTCTGGTGCACGAGCGATTATCTTGGGATGGTAAACCTAATCCCTGTGCTGTCTGGGACCACTCTGAGAGTCTGCAACAGCACAGCTTCACCTGCAGGGAAAGGCAAAAGGGGTAGGCAGCAACCAACCTGAGGCGTCTCCTGGACTACGCCCCAGTCAAGTGGTTAATTTTATTTTAAACTAAGTTACAGAATCAGGTAATTGTGCTGAGTCCTTTTTCATGGTGCCTAAGTTCTTTCTTTGATGTAGTTCCACATAAGGTCTCAAATCTTCTGCTTCTCATATGTTGTGATTCTAATCTGTAAAGGAGCGCACCCTCACTGTTTCTACTTCTACGCTCTGCTCCAGAACAGAATTTCATGAAGTTGGATTATTAAATTCATGAAGTTGGATTATTAAATTTTCTTTATGGCATCCTCCTTGTACTCAGACCTGCAGATCCAACTCTGTAGAAATTTGCAGAAATATTTTTAAGAGTTGTCTATGTCTGGTTTCTCAAGGAATGGCAGGAGGAATGTTCCCAGCACACGTCAGCACAATTCATTTCTCTCCAGCAATCAGCTGTATAATCTGGATATAACCCAATTAATCTTCCCTGATCAGACATTTCCCATTCCATTTTTCCACTTATTCTCTAAAAAGTTATTATCTATCTGATCCTTTGTTCAGTCTCAAAACAGCTTGAAAAAGAGATTTCATGTGTTTCTTGTCTGAGTTACCATGGCTTTTGTTTGTTTCAGAGCTTACAGAGATTTCCACAGAGGAGAAATGGACTTAACTGGACTACTGGCATCAGTGAGATATTTGTTTGCAGGATTCATTTACAAATGCTTTGGGGACTGCCCTGGAATCTGTTCTAGTCAAAGTAAGATTGACAGGCATGAGCAACTTGTGGCAAATTTGAATGTGAGAACATGAGATAGTCTCTTTGCACATCAGTTGTGGTTACGATGCTTTCTGTCACACAGTTTGAGGTATTATTTTTGTCTTAATTCTGCCAGCATTGCATGTTTAAATTTCAGCAGGACAAATGGATTATGATTTCTGCAAGTATATGGAGAGGAATATCTGGACTTGAGAGTAAAATGATTTGATTGTTGAGAGATGTCTCTAGCCAAATTAAGGTGCAAACAAGAACATATGCCAAAGTCAGTAGTACAGATTTTATTTAGCAATAAAATGTGTGAGAGAGAAATAGAAAGAAATAGAAAATGGGAGGGGGAGAGAGAAACAAAGACACGGAGAGACAGAGATAAAGCAGAAGGTATTCACTACCTATAGATCCAGTGGCATCCTGTTGTCCTTCTTCCTCCTGGGCTTTTCAGTGGTGGGGGTCCTGAGGTCTCTAAGAAATTTTCACTATTTATACCTTTTAACAAATAAAGGAGTTATTGGTGCACGGTTTTCTTATTTTATTCGTTATATTATTCTCTTGTTCTAATGCTAAATAGTCCCATGCTCTTTGAGTTGGTGAGTCGTGAGCAACCTTCTGCTGCTGGAATTGCCTTCCTCCCTGTTGGAGCTGACCTCAGCACGGCAGCTGAGGTGGTTTCCCTTGTGGGCTCTTTGCAGTGATTCATTCTTCTTCCCCTAGGCCTAAGATAATGCTCGCATTCAGAGGAGGCAGGTGGGGGACTTTGGTGGTAGACAATGCCATCTGTCCCATAACTCAGGTGCTTTGTTTGACTGGTGACATGTGCATGGGCAGTGGCCCCTGCACACAGTTTGCCCCTATAGGAACCCTTGTCTGGATGTATTGCCCAGGGTGTGCTAGCCAGACGGAGCCAGGCCTCAAGCCAGGCCACCCTGCCCTCCATTTTGTGCTTATCTCACAGAAAAACACTTCTGTGATCCTAACAGTGTTTGAGACAGGCAATTGTGAAGTCCTTACAGGTGGCAGGGAGCTAGGGAAGGTGTGCATCCTGTTGGGTTTGGTCAGAGATCTCAGCCATTGGTAGAGGAAGGCAAAGAGTGCAGCAAGGGTCGACACAGAACACAGAGGCCCTAAGTTTTTTGTTTTGTGGATAAGTTGGGTATTCATGTAGGGTTTTCTCGTTTGGTTGTTTTTCATCTCGGTTGCAAAATGGTTATCCTGGGTTAAAACTGTGGTGGAAAGTACAAAAGGTTTAACAGGAAGGAGAGATGTATGGTGCTTCCATGTCAAGTTCACCTGCTGCATGCATATTAACACAGTGTAGTTAACCAACACTGATTCAGGCCAATACTGTTACAATAAAATATATTTCAGCTTGTGCTCCTTTCAGTCTTGTCATTGGAAAGCTCCAAGCCTGTTTTTCTTCCTTGTTAATAAAAATCACTAAATAAAAATCACACTGTACCAGTACATAGCAGTAGGAACAACAACAATCTCACTCCAGCAAGGCCTGATCTTTCCTTGCAGCAAAAGCAATGAATTTGCTATCAGAACTGCAAATATTTGATAGTTGTAATAGCTACACTGAAGGAATTGACTACAGTAATGTTTTGTCCTTTCTGCTCAGTTTTTCTAAAGCAAAAGAAAACGAGAATACCAGGCGCTACAGACACACACACCACTCCCCCCCCACTCTCAAATGAAAAAAAAAAACAAAACAAAACCAGAAAAGAACCTTTCCTGTCTTGAGACTGACTCATCTTAGGTCAGCCAGAGATGGATTACATTAGGTAGTTTGCACCAGAGTGATGGAGCTTACTCTTGTACCATAGCCTGCCCAGGCAGCAATGTCCTCTGTCTGGAGTAGCTGGAAGAGTTTATACAAGGCACTTCTCAATCTAGCTGTAGATACATATTTGTGAAAATCCAGCCCTAATTAAATCAATGCCTTTGTTATAAGGTAAAAAAATCTTTCAAAAACTGAAACATCCAGGTACTTGTTGGCTGCATCCAGCAGACATGGAAGGGAAAGTGTTTTTCCTTTCATTCAAACAGGTTCACTAATTAATTGTAAAATCAGACCATAACAATGGAGTCAGACCATGAAAAATTAAATCGTTAGCTGTTTTCTCTGATGCTCCAGATCCTGGAGTGTCATCTTAATAACTAACAACTGAAGTGTCCTCTAGTTGTGAGATTTCATATGATTTTGAAGACGTTTCATTGTGATCTAACCCTAGCTAGCAAGCAAACTCCACAAATCTGCTTGCACACTGCCTCTTACTCTAGTGGGATGAGGATCCAGAGGAGTAAAAGTGAGAAAACCTGTGGGTTGAGATAAAGGCAGTTTAATAGGTAAAGCAAAAGCTGCACACACAAAGCAAGGAATTCATTCACCTCTTCCCGTGGGCAGGGAGTTGTTCAGCCTCTTGAGGAAAATGTGGTTCCAGCACATGTAACAGTTATGAGGGAAGGAAAACACCATCACTCCAAATTTCCTTTCCTCCTTCTATCAGTTTATGTGCTGAGCAAATGCCACATGATATGAAATATCCCCTGGGTCAGCTGTCTGGGCTGTTTTCCCCTCCCAGCTCCTTGTGGTCCCCCAGCCTCCTTACTCATGGGATGGGGTGAGAGGCAGAAGAGGCCTCAACACTGTGCAAGAGCTACTCAGCAGTGACCAAAATACCCCTGAATTATTGACAGTTTCCAGCAGAAATCCCAAACACAGCCCCATAGCAACTACTGTGAAGAAATTAGCTCTAGCTCAGCCGAAACCAGAACCCATTTCCATTAGATTACTTAGAAAAAACCTAACAAGTCCCTTTTAATGTTGTTTTAAGAAAAAATTGTGATACAATATAGTAACTCAGGTACAAAGGAAACAACTGCTGAGTCGAGAGATTTTCATCTCAGCTTCTGAGTTAATTTACCTTTTCCCTTGGTCACACAAACCTAACAAACCTAAGAAACCTTTGGACATTGTAGTGCAGGAAAAAAAATAGCAGTAAATCACCATAAAATTTGTACTTGAATTATGTACAATTTTGTGTTTTAACACAATCTTCTACAGTATGGTCTGGTCCTGACTGGGAGTTTTGGGATACTGACTCAATCTTAATGTGTGATAATAGTAACACATGCCTTTCTGAGGCAGCCATGACATTTTAATTTTCCAAGTGGAGATCAAATAACGGTCTAAAGGAACAGGTGCATTTCATTTCTTAAATACATTTTCCAGCAGAAGATGGAGTTTTAATGCATTTTATGTACTTAAAAACCCTAATGTTTGTTTAAAAGATTTTTTTTCAGATTTTTAAGGAAGGCAATGAATTATTGTTCCAAATGTTAATAAGTTTTTCCTGTGAAGTACAAGACATTTCAATTTCAGTAAACAAGGTCATAACAATGAATTGAAGCATTTTTTTTCTCTAAAGCAATATTTGCAGTTTAGACTGTTTTGCATGAACAAAAGTATTGCTCTCTAAATGTTTTAGAGAAAACTTTTTTTTCATAAAATTCTTTTTCTCCTGTCCTTCTTTAAGTACAATCGAAAGAAATCTTTTCAATACTTACTACTTACCTTTATTTTGACTTAAAACCTTTTGATTAATAACAATTTCCATTCCAATAAACAGGAAAGTTCCCTGGCAGAATGCACCTCTGAATCAATGTTAAGACAGAAACATGCCCACCTTCGAAGCTGTAAACATCCAGGAAGTCCATCCCAGATAAACATATTTTTTCAGGTAGGCACATAGCAATATCTTCATTGTTATTATAAAATCAAATGCCCCTCGTTTTTTTCTGCCTTTAGCTCATTCGGGTTTTGAATGGCAGCAAATAGAATCTCAGTCTGCAGAGAATTAAAGCAGAATTTATTTCAGTCATTAATGATGTTTTAAGCTCCCAAATCAAAAAGTTAATTCTAGGAAGAGCAAGTACTGACCAAATAGTAAACCACACAAATTTAGCATAAAGGACCACGTAGAAAATGAGCCTTTCCGTTTACACTTGCCATCATCAATGCTCCTATGAGCAATACAGATACTCCTATCTAATCTTCCAAGATATATATTTGTCGTATGCATATTGCTGATAGTACTTTGATAATTTTGTGCTCTGTATGCTTATTCACATTACTGGTCTCTCTAGTGCTCACATGCTTCCCATTTTAATATAGATTTCTGGGAATCTAAATCATGGTTCAATTATCAAGACTGTATCTGGTAGCCTCAAAATGCTAGGAATGAAGACTTCCCAGAACTCATTAAATTTTTGCATGGCTTAAAGAGTATGAACCAAACAAATTTTGCAAAGAGAATTGTTTGGTGTTTTCCCATTGAGGTTTTTAGGAACAATTTATTCTCTTCTAAGAATTATTCTCCCTAATAAGAACAGGGGGAAAAATGTCATCGCTCAGAAGTGACTATATTCTACTTTTTTGCAGTCTGACAATCTTGTGTTTGAGGTTTCTTCACAAAGTACCATTTTCCCATTTTGCATTCATTCATCTCCCTTAAAAGTTGATTTTTAAATTCAAAGTGGCTTCAAGAGCACTCAGTGCACCAGTGCTGGCCATTTTTAAAACTTCCCCTTCACACCATTGGATGTCATTTAGCCACCTCAATGTGCCTCCCATTGCTGTTAGCCAAGAATGCACATGTAGGGAGTGACCTAGCTCAAAAAGGGCCATGGAAAAGCCTAAGCCTAAGCATCACAGCAAGAAATCACTGTGGAGCTCCAAAATCAAGGACTCCAGTGTGATTCTTCTGTAGCCAAATTGGGCTACTTGGCTCTCATTTGCTCCCAGTGCATTTGCATTTCATTGCAAACATGGTCCCATTTCTTGTGGCATCCTTCTTTCATTCTGTGGTGTAAGCAGCAAGGGAATTGTCTAACCACCCAGGAACTCCTGCCACTGGGACTGTGTCCTTTTCTTTGCTCCTCTGGACCAGAGAGAAAAAGGACAGGATATGAAAATGCTGCTATGTCCTGTCAATCTCTGGTACACAGATAGCTGGGAGAAAAATAATGAAGGGTTGGTGTTTGTTTGTTTATTTGGCCTTTGTGTGTGTGTGCATCATATGCATACCTGTTTTTTTTCTGGGGTGGCATTCTCAAAGGTTTAAAGTGACATTTGGGCTCATATTCTCCTTGAAAGCCACTGGGAGCTGACTGAGCATATATTTTCTGCAGCTGTCTAAGAAAAAAGCAGCTTTTATTATTTTGTCTTAATTAAATGTGCTAAGCGTGATGCACTAGGTACAGCCTGTACCTCATTCACGTTTCCTGTCAGCGCTCTGCAGCAGTGACAGTCTTCTCTGTGCATAGGGATGGAGAAGTTGAGGAAGAGGAGCGCAGGGACTTCCTATCTCCTGAAGCCCAGGGCAAGAGGTGTGGCAGCATGGGCTGCACATCTGCATGGCACCAATTTAGGGCTCAGCTTGCTGAGGTGTGTATGCAGCACAAGAAATTTCTTGGGCAAGAAATTGGAGCAGATGTTCCGGGATGCAGATCAGTGAGATACAGGACTCTGGGTGAGTCGAGGCACAATATTTCATCCCAGTGACTCTGAGGACTCGAATGCAGCCTTCTGGCACCTGACACTGGTATCCTCTCTACACTGACACTGGTTCTCAGGCTCTACAGGGTGCAAAGAGGTTCCCATATGTGCGAAATTACAGAGAACTTTCACAGGCCCCAAAGTCTTCTTCTCTGACTGGTACCAGAGAGGCTTAATACTCAGGGCTTTTGGCCTCCTCTGACTTCAGTTCATACTTGTTTGTCTTAAGATTTTTAGGCCACTGAC
Organism: Tichodroma muraria; assembly: GCA_013390105.1. NCBI lineage: Eukaryota > Metazoa > Chordata > Aves > Passeriformes > Sittidae > Tichodroma > Tichodroma muraria. The sequence continues at coordinate 13,245 of WAAG01054424.1, read as the reverse complement.
GTGACCAGAATTAGCTGCACACTAGAAAAACCCTAAAAATTCATATTTGATAAATTGCAGTTTTCTTATGATGTGGAGTATCTTATAGTGCAATGAAATACCTCCCTTACTGGTCTACTAGTCATTAAATAATTCCTCCAACTCAGTTTATGTCTTTCTGTTGCCAACTTTGAGACTTATACTGCTTTCTCAGTTAAATCATCGGCTCCTAATGATCCAACTGAATTTTTATGTCCAACCTATCCCGCCGGAGACTTTTATATACACTGCAATGATACTGGTCTGCCTGGGCCCTGGCAGTTAAATGTTCTAGCACCTTCTTTTACAGCTTTTGATACATTTCTGAGAAAGCAAGTGCTTAGACTATTTATGAGAAATGAGAATGGCAGTTGTGCTAAGACTGCAAACACAAAGCACATGCTGAGCTCTATTTAGATGCTCCAAGCTTTGCCTGAAATGAAAATTCACCCCTGTACTGGCCATTTGTTTTGTCATTGCTACTGCTGCCTTAGTGATGCTGTTATTGCAATCAGCATGAGTGAAGGCACTGGGAATTTGGCACTGGAGAGGTGTCTCGGCATGAGGGAACCTGGAGGGTTTCTGACCATGTACCTTCATCTCAGACCCTTCGGGGTGTCGCACACAACTTACCTGTTATACTTGATGCTGCATTAAGTAAACTAAAACTACAAAATTGGTGGTTTAGACAGTTTAATTTTTGAAAATCATGGCATTTCTGGACTATCAGAAACAGAAATGCAAATGGAAATGGAAAAAAATCCTCACATGATTTGAATATTTTCAGAACAAAAGATTGTGCTGTTGGGTGTCAAAATATTTTGACTTCAGCTTAAGGTTTCATCTGTTTAGTTTTTAATTTAAAAAGTAAACAAGGCAAGTTTGGGATGAAGCAAGTATTTTCTTACTTTTTACATTAACTCTTGAAGGGAAATATTTTTAGTGCAAAACTAATGGGTTTTTTTTAGGATCAGCATCTTTCTGCACACGCTTGCACATAGCAACATTTTCAGAGGTTTCCAGCCCAGTTATTCAACCAAAAAAATCAATTACTAGCTGAGCCCTTGCCAGGAGGCAAACTAGTTGAGGTGAGGGCAACCTTCACAGCTTTGCTTGTTTCTTTCTCTTCTTACTCAGGTTCTGGGCTTCCACCTCAGGGCCAGGTACCTGCAGTGGGAGGCACGGCTGGGTATCTCCTTTTTCTGGCAGGGAGACCATCCTTCTGCATCTGCTGAATTGCTTGCCAGGCTTTCTTCTCCCTGTTGTTCCCTCTGACATACAACTCTGGGGTTGTGCATTCATCTCCCCTGCCATGAAACACCCAAGGATGAGACACCCGCATGCCCTACTTGCAAGGTGCCACTGCACACATTTTGGGGCAGGTGACCCAAGCAGATCATGCCTCTCTGCCTGTGGAGGGCTGGGTAGTAAGAAGCTGAGCACAGAGATCCAGTCAGGCAGCTTAGCTCTGTTGGGTTGGATGTTTCTATGCTGCTTACAATGGAGTTGGGACAATAGCATTTCTCGCTGTTGTGACAGTCCCTGCCAGCCTGGTGCATAGATTGACCTTTTTTCTTTTTGTTTTTCAGTTTTACACCGAGATACAAACTCCCAAATTCAGCTGGAAACATTTTTCCTGCAATCCAGGGTTATAAACCTGTACACTGTAGTCCAAAACAGGGAGATAATATTGTGCTTCTTTTTGATTTCAGATATCTCTGTTTCATGGGGGAAGAGGGGGATTGGGATGGACGTACTATGCTAAAAGAGATTTTAATTTTTTTTTAGTTTTTACTAAAAATCATTGACATGGCTCACTTCTTCTGAATATTTCTTCCTTCAGAGCATTGTGAACATTGTATGAGGCAAATCTCTCTTTTGGAGCCTGAACTCCCATGCAATAATGCAATTCAGTGTGCCCATAATTTTGAACATACTGGGGTGCTACAGAATAAGGCACTAACTGAGGAAGATTGAGGCAGAGTTTGAGGGAGACATGTTTTGTTTCAGGACAGGAATGTGTGTGCTGTGTGCCTGTAAACCAGCAGTGATTGGTGTTCTCTGCAGGCAGCAGGATTGAGATTCCTGTGAATAATTTAAATTTCTTTTTAAAACTCATTATTTTCCTTTTCCTTGTGTTATAGTTTGCTGTCTTCATTTAGTTGGTAGGGTTCCTTGGTGTTTTGAGAAATGCTGTGTAAATAATAAGCTAACGATTCCCATTCATTAATTCTTGTTCATGCTGTTTGAGACCATTAGGAGGACACTGAGCCCCCTCCTACCTGTGTCAAATTGCTGCGTGATTTCTAAATAATGATTTTGTGTCATGTAACTTAGGTTAGCAGAAACTCCTGGATTGAAAACATAATACTAATACTTTGTATTTGGTATCGTAAACTCATGTAATAAAAGGCTGCTTTATGTAGTGTAGTTTCTCTCATACTGGATCTGCAGATGTTAGATGATTTGCAATCACCATATTACAAGATCTAGGAAGAGATTTGTACAGCATCAGTGTCATGCTAGTTCCCATTGAAATCAAAGGAAGTTTTTTTGCTGGCTGCAATTAAAGCAGCTAGACAGCACTGAACCACAGGGTTAGAGGCACATCCTTCCAATTACAGGTAGCTCAATCAAATCCCTTTGTACTCCTGTTTGTTTACTTACTGAATGGATACCACACGGGGCTACATGGAATCCCCCCCACCGGGGGGGAACAAAGCAAGTCAAGTTGATAATCTTTTATCCCTCTATGTTGTGGCATAGCAGTTTTCTGTTTATTGGCATGTTTTGGGATTTGAAGTTATGCCATTGCAAAATACCCTTTTAAATATATCGCAACATTTCATTAAGTTGAGAACCTAAGTCATGATTTAATAACTCTAATCCAGAAACTGCCAGAGGAATCTACTCTGAGGTATGCAGCTATATTTCCCCATCCAGTCTGGAGTAAGATTTCAACCTGATTATGTGCAGTAGGTTTTATTCCTCTGATTATTCAGGTAAATTTTCAGGCTTATTGAGGAGAGGAGAATTTGCCACACAGGGAAAAACTTGAAAAATAGTGTTTAAACTCTCTTTTGGAAATTGCAATCCCTAAATTTTGGGCCCAGAAGGAGCATTACTATGAAAAAGAGGCTGCTAAACTATGAATCCTTTAGTTTGAAAATGCGCTAAGATGACTTCTGTGCATGCAGTTTCATGCAGGAAGCTGTAGGTGACAAACAAGGTCTATTTCCTTCTGAAAATTATGAGCCACACCATTTCCCTGGTAAAGCACTGGTAGCATTTTGTTGTCACTGTCAGATGCAGCCCTTAGTAAGTGGCCAGCTGTACCATCCAGGAGGTGGAGGGGACATGGTGATGCTGACTGGTTTCTCCAACTCCTACTAAAGGTTCAAAAACGGACTAGAATGGCTGCAAAAAGAAACAAATGTTTCTTGGAGCAGGCCATTATACCTTACCAGCCGCCGACCACACGGCAGTGTGTGTCTCTCTGCTCCTGTAAGGCCTGTACCTCAGGAGAGCATCCTTCTAGAATGATCCATTCAGAGCCTGGTACCACAAGCAGACGTGGGCCAGCCTGTTGCCTGCCTTTCAGCAAACCTGGAGAAATGCTGGAAACATGGCAGGGCCACAGAGTGCCGTGAAATCAGAGGGTGACAGGTCTGTCAAAGGGTGCAGGCAGGATGAGGGGAGGCAAGTCTCCCTTCTGAGTGGCAGCAGGTCCCTGAGCCACGCTACGAGCAGTTTCCCCGAGATAGGGGGTTCATGTGGCTGGACAGGCTGTCTGACTCCCTGTTCTCTCAGCAGCATTTGAATTTGCTTGCCACTTAGAACCAAAGTTAGCTGAAGGGCAGGGATTTGAAAATGAAATGTTCCTGAAACACAACTGAGAGCTCGTGATGTGGTGGAGGAGAATGACATCCAAATTGATGTCTCCACAGTGGAAAAGAGGGCAGCAGGAGCCCAGCTACTTTAATTAGGCACTGGAGAATCTGGACAGGAGCACGCTGCAGGAAAGCAGGCTGGGAAGTTCACAGACTACTTGTTATTAGGACGGCAGCCTGCAGGGGCTCAGGGCTTGCTGCTGAAGTTTGTTTATAATGCAGCACATTCTTCCAGTCTGGAGTAAAGGAAGGCTGTATGGGGCTTAGAAACCAAATTTAACTCTTTGCTGAGTCCAATTCAACCTTAAAACACACAGCAAAGCTGTGTCTCTGTTTTTCTCCTAACCTTGCCTGCTTGCTCTTGAAGCTTTTATCTCTCTGACTTGAGAACTGTTTCCTGTGAGTGTTGTGGGTCACACACACTCCTGTGAGTATGATTGGATTTGTCAAGCTGTCTTGTCAGAACAGAAGAGCTATTTACAGTCAGGAACTTTATGATCCTCGACCTGATGGGGAGAGATAGGGCAGCAAAATCTTCCTATAGGTAAAAGATCCTGCTTCCATGAGGTTTTAGAGCTACTTATTTTATTTTTATTTGAATATAAATATAAAAAGGTCTTGCATGTGCAGAGGCTAATCAATCATGCAGGCTTCTGTGATCCTTTTGGGTGAAACAAAATTAATTTTAATCTTTCAATGTTTGTACGAGAGGGAGCAGTAGTATTTATTAGTCAGGCGTGCAGGCACACTCTCTGAAGCACGCAGTAAAACAAAGCATAACAAATCTGTATTTACAAATCTGAGGAAGCCTGCACTGCAGTCAACATATTAAAGTTCTTTCAGCAGCTTGAGAGATGATTTGCATTGAGCACCTCAGCCCAGGTTTACTGAGACAGAGGCAGTTGCTGACACAATATGTGTTTGAAACATTGCTTACATTTTCTCACATGAAACTTCAGCTGTTTCTTCGAAGTTTGCCTCACGTTGAGATGAAGCAAGAAATACTTAAAAAAAATTCCTTGTCAGATGCTTTGCTAGATGAGAGAAAAGATAAGAAAACAAGTACAAAAATGCAGAGGAATTATTTCCACCCATTAAAGTCTTGAGTTTGCAGTCTCTTATTCACAAATTTAGCTAGAGGGAGAAGATCAATATCAGAACTCTGCTAGCAGCATTAGTTGTATGCTTGGAAGAAATCAGGAGCTGGACTTCAAAGTGCTCTTTATTTGGTGAAGCTCATACCATTTAAGACTTGGAGAATGCTGCTTAACAGAAAGAGGTAATTGGAAAGCAGAAGTAAATGCCACTGCTCCAGCAGCACGGAAAAGTGTAAAACACCATTGCCATGTGCATCAGGCTGCAAAATGAGGAAACCCATCTGGGAAATAATGGTTCAGAGAATCACTGTGTTAAGGGATAATGGAAGGGCTGTTCTGCCTTCTCATTAGTCCTGAGGAGGTCAATGGAAAGATAGGTGAAAGGAGGAAAGCAGCTGAAAGATCCCGTGCGTTTCCTTTGCAGGCAGGAGGAAACGGGAAGAAAGCATACATTCCCCTTGGGTAGGAGACAGCTTTTCCTCCTCTCCTTCTTAGCTGCTTTTTTTCACTTGGAATCTTTTAATGTAATCTCTGAATAGAGGCTGGCTCTTTTCCATAAGATGTGCATCAACTCCTGTAGAGCCGAGGGTTTGGTAAAGGCACAGAAGATCTCTGTTACTCACTGGGTCGGATGTGATGTGCGCATTCTTCCAAACTATCACAGTTTCAGGTGAAGAAGCCTAGGAAAAACACAGATAAAGAAATAATGCAGACTGTGGCCCTGCTCATTTTAACTAGCACTGTTGGCTTCCTGAGACTTTTAAATTCTGACAACTGCAATTTTCTTCCAGCAGAGGAATGCCCACCTAAATCATGATTCAGTAGCTTGCAGGAAAGATGGAGCTGACATACACCCGGACTAAAGGAAGACAGCAGTGGTGTTTTGTCCCTTCCACACCCTAAGATAGATCCTAAATAGACAGTTTGAAGATTTAAAATCAAGTTGGCTGCAGAGATGGTGGTGAGGGGATTCTCTAGTCTGAGAAAGCAGGTAGAAGGGATGTCAGCAAGAGATCTGCTTGTCTGGCTCTATTGGCTCCCTGTTGTGCTAATCTCCAAAAGAGCTAGGAGGCTGCAGAGCAGGCTGGATGAGGCTCCCCACAGCTCCTGTTGTCCAACAAATCAGTCCTAATGGAGCACAAGGACAGGAAGTTGTCTTAGGAGTAGAGATCTGCTCCTGGACAGAACAGGAAGATTTACAGACAGGTACACAGCTTGAAAAGTTATTGGCTTTTTGCCATCCTTCTACACACTTGATGATGAAGCCAGAACAAAGTGAATGAAATTAAATCTCATTAGGATCCTGCTGCTTTTAACTAACACAGTAGTTATGTCAGCTCTGGGTTTTCTAGTTTTGGGGAGCAGGAGGGGTGGGGTGTGTTTTGTTTGTTCGTTTGTTTTTTTCTCTGAAGTGTACCAACCCCACCAAAGGAGGTTTAGAAAGCCATCTGAGGCTATGTTCAGATGCTGGTCCCTAAATGAGCCCTTTCTAGCAAGAGCAATGCCAGCTGTTGTAAGGGGAGTGACTCTTTTCTCCACACTCAGCACCAGAACACGTAGTAAGTGACAGCAGAGCTGATGGGAGCGTGCTGTCCTTGCTGCTAATCAGAGGAGCTTTGCTCTTGATTTTTATCTGTCCTGCATTAATCAGAGGAAACATGATATGGAAAAAGATTTGGATGGCTGTTTTACAGCCTTACACTCATTTCCCACCATTTCTAAGGCCTCTGAATTACACAGAAAAAGTATGCAGTGCTTATATTTTCTCCCAGTGAAAAACAGGATTGTCCTGTTGTCATTGAGGTTTCTCAGGTCTAGCTAGATTTTTACAGGGAAGGAAAGACAGGCGAGTTTAGTGACTTTTGAGAGCTTCTCCATCTAGGCAGCCTTTTAAATAAGGTCTTTGTATGTATCAGAGTTCACAAGATCTATCTTGTTCTTTTGATCCTTCAGCTTTTCAAGTGCCCTACAAGAAAAGCTATGTGAAAGCTATTGAGTATCACCTTGTGTGGCTTAATTTAGTTTATTTCAGTCTAAATTTAAATCATTGCAGGTGTTGATGTCACTTTAACTCTGGTCCCATCTCTTGCTGTGAATCCAGTGCAAACGTTTCATTGGTGGAAATCTTTTCAGTGCTTTGGCTACACAGGTAACAAAACAGATACAAAATGTGAGAAGTCCAGCCCACCTCTGCTTCATTTGAATGACTTAAAATTTCTAAAAAAGGGATTATTTACAGGTTCCCCTTGTTCCAATTACATTCACAGCTGTTGTGGTCCCTTTTGAGTACATTTTTACTCAAAATTTTTACCAAGGTTCGTTTTATTTCCTTTTGCATTGCGCAGCATTCCACAGCTTTAAATTGCACTGTCATGGGTGGCAGCTGGGCCTAATTCAGCTCTAGGGAGATGTAAATAAACCTTGATAGTTGTACAGTGTAAAAACTATGTTAATGATTTTCACAAATAGTCAATAAGAAAATTAATGCTTATTTGTCACAGTGCAAAGATACCCATGCAAGTTCACAGATGTTCTTCTGCAGCAAGGGTACTTCTGTCCACCTGCCCTAATTCAGTCTTCACATCCTCCTGTATTGAAGCAGAGTGTGCAAGTCACCTAAGAGCCGTGCCAGCAAGTGTGCCTCTATTCCAGGCTAGGTATCTT
>WAAG01054422.1:54437-100513 GCA_013390105.1 Tichodroma muraria | reverse complement strand
CCCGCGCCCTCGCCGTGCTCCGGGGGCCGGGAGCGAGGCCTTGGCCGCGGAGCGCGGCTCCGGGCGGCCGCCCCGGGCGGTGGGGACAGCCCCGGCTGAGGGGGAGCCCCCCCTGTCAGCGGCAGCTCGGCTGCTGGTTAGCGGGATAAAGGGGTCCCCTGCCCGCGGGGGATATCGCTTTACCCGAGTCATGGGTCCTGTGACAGCCACAGCCACTGCCAAGCAAAGCACAGCATGAATTAAAAAACTCTGGTTTAATTAGTAAACTGCAAAAAATGGCGAGTAAGTTAATTAAAAGCGATAGAGCTGCTTTATAGATATGATCACATGGTTACAGAGATGCTCCAAGAGCTGGAGCATCTCTGCCACCAAGACAGGCTGGGAGAGCTGGGGGTCTTTGGCTTCAAGAAGGCAAGTTCTGGGAGACCTTAGAGCCCCTTCCAGTGCCTAAAGGGCCTCCACGAGAGCTGGAGAGGGACTTGGGACAAGGGCCTGGAGGCGTGGGACAAGGGGGAATCCCTTCCTACTGCCAGAGGGCAGAGTTAAAGGGGTTATTGGGAAGAAAATATTTCCTGAAGGGTGATGAGGCCCTGGCACAGGTTGCCCAGAGCAGCTGTGGCTACCCCATTCCTGGAAGTGTCCAGACCAGATCGGACGGGGCTTGGAGCAGCTTGAGATAGTGGAAGGTGTCCCTGCCTATGAAAGGCGGGTGGGACTGGATGATCTTGAAGATTCCTTCCCTCCCAAATCATTCTGTGATCTGGGGCTCCAACATACATTTGCAGCTTCTGTTGCCACTCTGTTCAGCTGCAGAGCTCTGCACACAGGGAACACCAGGCTAAACCCTCCATATGCTGTTCCTTGCCACCTTCTCTGCAGAAGCAAAGGACTGGAGATCTGCTCTGCTGCAGCTTGGCCCAGCATCTCGTGCCTCCCAAGGGTTTGCTTTTGCAGGGCAGGGCGTTGGGATGGGGTGAGCTCTCATGTTTGGGTCCTGAAGTACCGTACAGCAGGAACACAAGCCATGATGTTCCCATTCTGCCTGCTACACTGCAGATGGGAATTTGGACCTGCCCCTTGGGAAAGAAAAGGCCTTAAGACAGTACTGGGCTGTGGGATACTCCCGAGTAAGTTTTATTGTGTATCCCCTTTGGAAACAGTATGGTTTTTTGAAAAGTTAATTTAAGTTCTGCCTGTGCCAGAGAGAGGAGGTCTTTTGCTGCCTTGTGTTTGGGGAGATGGTCTTCAGGGGATATAGACTGAGTTGTGTGTTTATTAAAAAAAATGGAGAAGTAGGTCATTAGCTTTCAAGGTTTTTATTGAATATTGACGTTACAGAATTTGTCATCAAACCTAGATAAAAAAGACCTTACAAACCAGAAACTCGGTTTTGATTCAGGCCAAAGTAGTTTGGTTCAGTTTTGTTAAAACATACAATTGGTGTGTCCGCACCTGAACAGATTCTCTTGTCTGGAAGCAGCAGTTCTTGCTCTGGTATTTTTGGGTTCTGTTTGTCTTTCCTGCCTGTCTCTTCCTGAATCCTGGTGAGCCAGGATGCCTGTGGAGTTCAGCTGTGAGGTTGTTCAGGTGTTGAGACACCAGTGTGATACTCTCAGCGCTTCTCTCAGGTAGCTCAGCATCTTGTACTTCATGATGTGGGGAGATTTCCCAAACTACTGGAAAATGTGTGTTATGGGCAGGCTGGGACGTGGGAATGGGTGTAAGAGGAGGGTGATTACAACACATCTGTGGAGAACCTGTTGGTCTCTGTGCTCTCAGCTTCGTGCATCCTGCTGAACAGTCACAGCCTGGCCTTGTGCTGCACTGAACCCCTTGGAAGTGGGACAGACTGGGGTTTGTGAGTTTGGAAGAGCATTTTGGGATTAGAAATGAAAATTTTATACCGACTTTTTGCTTAGCCTTTGGTTATGTGGGTGCAGTCCCAGCTGAGATCGCAAGTGCTGTGTGTGTGCCCTTGGTGCCTTCCCAAGTCACCCAAAGAGCTCCATGGAGCTGTGGCATCTGTTTGGCTTGGACCATCAGAGGTCTTGCCATGACCTGTCCTAGGCTCACAGGCTCCTCTCTGGCTTGAGTTCCCCTTTTGGAGTCTTCTGGCAAAGAATTATTAGAAGAACAAGTTGACCAGAACAGTGAGATCCTGGTCCCCTGGTCTCAGGAGATGGAGTAAATCAGGAGAGGGACAGAGAACAGGGAGCAGCAAAGGGTGTGACCGGAGCCAGTGTATAACAGCTTTTGCACGAGGGAGGTGAATGCTTTCAGGATGTCTCCATCTATCTGGGAAGGGTGGTGAAATGTAGAGCCATCCCCATCTGATGGCAGAGGCCTACAGAGTAAATGCTGGCCCAGAGGAGTGGACAGGGAGCAAGTGACCGCTGCTGCTGCTTGCGGGAGAGCGTTAAGTGAAACCAAAAAGGGCTCACTTCAGAGAAATGAAATAAGTTTTCATGCAAAATGTAGTTTAGCTGAGCTGTGGAACCACTTGGCACATGGCATAACGGTGCTGTGAGTTAACATGAGCTCAGGAGAGAAGTGGAGCAGTTCACGAAGGAGAAAACAACCAAAAATGAGGATCTGCAAAGACACCATTGTGTTTGCACTGCATGTCCTGGGAGAGGCATGGAGGGAGTTTGGCTTTGGACTTGCTGCACTCACACTCTTCCTTCTGAACTCCTGTCTGGAGCTGTCGAGGGCTTTCTCTGGCCATGCCAGGTGTCAGCCCATCCCCAGCCAAAGCTAAGTGCCCTCACAAGGCAGGTGAACATCAGGTGCCTGCAGCTGTGGACAAGAAGGGGGACAGGCAGAGCAGCCCTGAGTGCTGCTGCTCCTGAGAACAGCCAGGGAGTTTGGGTGTGCCAGAGGTGCTGAGCCGTAGGGACACGTTAGGCAGAGAAAGCAGAATCGCACCCCTCTGTCTCTCCCCTTTCTAGCCCCTCTTCCAGGTTCCTGTGGCTGGTGCTGTGGTTGGTCCAGAGGCTCAGGAGCAGGAGATGAGATTGGCAGTTGGTGGAACAAGGAAGCAGGTTTGATCCAGCTTAGGTTTGACCCAATGTGTGTCTTGAAGGTTTGTGTTCACAGTGCTTCCCTGAGCTGTGCCAAGGTGCGTTTGGTCCCAGGCACACAGGTCACTGCAGGAAGGGCATTTTTTGAGGATATTCCTGTTGGTAGGGACAGATACCTAACACAGGAGTAGGAATCTGTGTAGTGTGAGGTGAATGTGGTGATGAAAATTGAAAATAAACTGCCCTTCCACCAGGAAGAGGGAAGGTGGGAACACTGGGTTTAGGCACACACTGTCCCTGAAGGATGGTGGTGGGAAAGCTCTTGGTTGTGTCAGGGGGATGTTTTCCAGGTGAGGAGCAAGGAAACATGGAAACAAGGCTTTTTTTGGGAAAGAGACCCTGGGAGGAGGGTTTGTGCTTACCAGGAGGGAGGGTGGAGAAAGGGCAGCATGCTTGTTTCACAGAATGGGGCTGCACTTGCCTGTTCTGTGGGAGAAGGTCTGAAGGACACGGAGATGTGCCTGTGAAGATCTGTCAGAAAAGTGGGAATGAGAGAGCGTGCACAGCCTTGGGCAGCAACTTTGTGTTTGAGAGCTCAGGCAGGGTTTTTAGGGAAGAATTCCCTGTGGAGGTGATTTCTGAGGTGAAAGGATTGGAGGGGTGGCTTTTGGAAAGTCAAACAACTCTCTTGAAAATACATGAGTTTATGTGGTTCCTCTTCTGAGGGGTTTCTTACCCAGCACCAGCTGGGTGTTTCAGATGGGCTTTTCTGTGTCCTTATTTCACCTGTTCCAGAAACATGGAATCTCTTCCTCTTTCTGTGGCATCATTTTGCTCTGCAGAATTTCCAGTGCCCTTTGCGCTGCTGCTCTGCTCCAGATCTGATGGGATGCTCTGCCCATCTCCTGGGATTGCTGAGCAATGCTGCTGTGCTTTCCTTGCTTCTCCCTTCCCAGCTGCAGAAGTCAGCCTGTGTTTCTCTCCATCCTGCAGTGTCAGGTCCTCTTCTGTCTGCTCTTGCTTCTTTGTCCCCTGTCCCTTGTGGGAACTTCCCTGTTTTGAGCCTAAATTTCCATTTAGGGTGGCTCTGCTTGGGCAGTTTGAAGGGATAGATAAATCTGTGTGGGAGCATCTGCTGCCCCATTGCAGGGATTTGCTGCCAGGGTGATACCACTTGATTTAATGGAAAATTATAAATTCCCTTCTACAAGTTGCCTGTGCTTTCCATGAGGGTGTCTGAATTCCAGAGGTGGAAATTACTTGCTCCGTGCTGGCTTCTGCTACACCTATCTTGCAGAGAGTGGTAGCTGCAGGATATCTGCAGGAGCATGGTGGAGAGCAGGTCCTGCATTGGCGGTGTGCATTTTGGAAGTACAGCTGGCTAAATCACTGTGTCGGAACACTTAAGTCATCCAGGCCACTCCGTGAGCACTTGAGAAGCACAGGTCTCACCAGGAAGGAATGAACACAGTATGGAATTTGTAGCACTCGGAGGTGGCAGGTGGAGCCGGTCACAACCCAGAGGCATCCAGAGACTCGGTGTGCTTTTGGAGGAGTGCTCCAGTTTGGAGTATGGGGAGGCAGAAGGGAGGTTGGAGGAAACCTGGGTGGAGCAGAGCTGGTAGGACCTGGTGTAGGAGGACAAGAGGGTGGAGCTGAGTAGGAACTGAAATCCTGAACATGTCTGTGCAGAGGGAGGAGGCCTCAGAGCTCTGGTGTGTCAGCATGAGTGTGCACAGGGACAGGCCGCTGGACACCTGCTGGAGGAGCACTGGCTGGAAGTGTCTGAGGCTGTGGGCTGTGCAGAGAGGAAGCCCAAGGGTGGCTGTGGTCCCAAGGGTTTTAGCAGTGGTGGTGCTGAAGAGGGCAGCCCCAGGCATTTCTCATGTAGGGGCTGCAGTTCCTCTGCTTTGCTTTTTCCTCACTACGGCTCCCATGATAAACTGAGCCCAGTGCAGAAAACACTCTTCTCACTGCCTGGTGAGCTGATACCCACTTGCACTGGAAATCATGGGAGACGGACACTGGGGAGAGGAGCCCATTTCTGTCCAGGGCAGGTCCTTCCCTGTTTGGGCTTGCCATTTGCAGCATGGCGAGGCCCTTTGGAACTGGCTGGGTTTCAGCAGTTGCTCCTGTTTGGCTGCCGTGGCCTGGGCTGAGAGTGTCCCTGTCCTGTGTCCAGAGCCAGGATCCCACTGCACCCGGATGAAGCTTGAGGCCGTGGCTGTCACTTGTGTTTGGGGCTTTGCAAAGCTAATTAAGAGCAGCTTTTAATTTCCTGGCATCTGAGGGCTGTAAGGAGGATCTTGGGGTTTATTTACTTCCATGGAAGAGTAAAGCTTCTCCTTCTAATCGTTCTGTACCAATAGCCCTTCCCTGAGAAAGTCTGGGAGCCGGGAATCCTCTGTGGCTTGCTGTGTGGAGCCAGCCTTGGAGCCTGCCAAGGCTTCACATGCGGTGGGCACCTCCTCTTGCTCTGGATGTGGTTCTTTCCATCCTAGGCTGTGTCAAAGCTGCAGCTGCATTTGTTTAACAAAACCAGCCAACAAACTGGTTTCACTTGCCGGTTATGAGACTTGTGTGCAGAGCTGGCATGGTGCCCCGTGCTTTGCAGGAGCTCAGGAGCCCTGTGGGTTAATGGGACAGCTGGATGTGTGCTTGTCTCTCCAAAAGCCATATATTCTGGATTGCTGCTGCCCAGAAGTTAGAGTAAGTGCAGGCCCTCTCTGCATCTTCCCCTGGTGACAAACAGAGGTGTAGGATCTGTGCTGGGGTGGCAGCAGCCAAATACAAGCTCAGTCATGGAGAAAAGAGCTGACAGAACTCTTGGACGTACAATTCTTGGATATACAGAGAACAGGAAAGAGGCACACAGGTGGATTTTATGCTTGAGGTCTGTCAAGGGGAAGTGACTGCTAATATTCAGTTCTCTGAGCACCAAGGTGTGCTCAGCTCTGTGTGGGACAGATGTGGGTGTGCTGCCCCACCACTGTGGAGCACCACTGGGGGGACACCAGCTGTGTCTCCCCACCAGCTCCGGTCTTGAAGGAGGTTCAGGTGCGTGGAATAGGAGGTGCAGAGGCAGCTGGGCAGTAGAGAGGTTTAGTGGAGTAAAAAGTTCATGAAAATTCAGATGGCCATGGTTGGAATGGCTCTGCCTCTCACCACACCTGCCTTGGCACTGGTTTGGTAGCTGCAGGGAGGTCACCGGTGGAAGCACCTGCTCAGTCTTTCCTGGGTTGTTCTAGGTCTTTCTGTACGTCTCTGGTGGGTGATTTAGCACCTGCCCTGTCTGTGGGTGCATGGCTGCCAGCTTGGTTCAGGTCTGCCCCTGTGGGGTTGCTCCTGCTGCTTGGTGCTGGTGGCCTGTGGCAGTTGCCCAGCCCTTGCTGGTGCTCCCGATGCTGTCTCTGAGCCTGCCTGCTCCTCTCAGGTTCCCTTTGGCTGCTGCTGAGTATCTGCCAGGAAGGATTAGTTCACTGATGCCTGGAGGTAGAGGCAGGGCTGGGTTAACCTCTTCAGGTCTCCTCTGACCTGTTCTGTGTGTTTCCTGCATTTTGGAGCCCTGTTTGCCATCTCCCTGGCAGGATGGAAGGGATGCTATGTGCTGAGCAGGGGGATGTGGCATCACAGCATCTCTTGTGGGCTCTGACTCCTTGTTCCATATCTGGTTCAGGGCATTTACTGGTGAATGTCTGAACTGTTCCCCTGGGACCTGCTCCAGAACCTTCTTCCTGCTCAGAGGAGATGTTTGTGTCTGTCGGTCCACACAGGGACACTTAACTCTTCCTCAAGACTTCTCCAGTCCCCTAGATGTGCTTTCCTGCACCCCAAGGGTACAGGCTGCCACTGAGTCCCCCACTTTGCACCAGTCATTTGGCTTGGTCTCATTGCCTTGTCTTGGATTCCTAGTTTCAGGGTTAGACCTGGTTTGTTGGGATTCTTTGATTGTTTTATGGTGCCTCACTGTGCTGGAGATGTCTGTTGGATAAACCTACTTAGGATTTCTGCCTCAATCTGATTGGAAACAGTTGCTACAGGTTATTGTATAATACAACTTCTGGCATTTTTCCCTTTGCTAATAGCTGTGGCATTGCAGATCAGTCAATTACTTTTTGTAATTGCGAGTTGACCCTTTGCTGAGAGGATGGTTTAGAAGCAGATGGTGTCCCTTGGCTGAATGGGAGGAGGTGATTCCCGAGGTGCTGGTGTGCCAGGGAGGGGCCTGGCTGGGGAGACCTAAATGCTAGGGCAAATCAGAAAGGGGCAGAGGTCCTTGAGTAGTACCTGCGGGGTGCTGGGTTTGGCTGCTTCACCCATACACAGGATGCTCTCCCTTGAAAAGATCTCCACGGATCTCTCCAGATTAATGCTTTTGCAGTAGAGTCACAGAGTCATTGAGATTGGAAAAGACCTTCAAGATCGAGTCCTACCTTTGACTGAACACCATTTTGTCAACTAAACCACAGCACTAAGTGCTGTGATTATTTCATACGTTCCAGTATTTCAATGGAAAATGCCCCTGAATGCCCTGTGCCTGCCACAGGGAGTTCTGCTCCTTCCAGCTTGCCCCGTCCCACTGCACAGGCCAAGGTGGAGGCTGTGAGTGCTGGGATTGTGGTTGAGGCCCCTCTCTTCACACTGCTATAGTCTGCTGCTGCTTCGTGTTGAAGACCAGTGTGAGGGCATCGATCACTTCCCAGGCCTTCACAGCAGTGTGGTGCTAATTGTGGTGTCTTGATTTAACTCTGGCTCGGGACTGCCTTTCTGGGGGCCTGGGTTGGTTTGTTGTTTCACCTGGGCCAGAGATTCCTGCCTGCTCCTGGCTGTGTGTTGTGTGCTTGGGGGGCACTTGCTGTCCTGGCCTCTCTGACGGGGACAGCATTCCTCAGTCCTGCTGCAGTGCCTGAGAAGCAGCAGCTGCTGGGCCCTTGGCTCTGAGACAGCTCGCTTTGTCTTTGCTGGAATGTATTCCCAACACTTAAGTACTTTTATATATTTGCAGTGCATTCCTCAGGGCCCGATACGGGGTTAAATAGTCGGAAATCCGCCGGTCTGCGTGGGGAGGGCAGTGGGGAGGGCTGTGTCCGGCTGGCAGGAGCAGCCCGCTGGGGCTGGTCTCCTTCTGGCTCCAGCGTGTGCCGAGCATGTGGGGCCACTCCTGTTCGGTGCCCTCAGTGCCCCTGCCCCGCTCGGGCCCCTCTGTGCCTCTCCTGCTGTGGGCAGGCAGGGAGTGTCCTCTCCTCCCCTGCCCTCTGCCCCTGGTCTGCCTGCAGACCTGATGTGCCTGGCGTGTCAGCGGCGTCTCTTTGGGACTCGTCTCAATTGCCACCTTTCAGGTGCTGGTGACCATGTGCCTATGGCCAGAGAAGTTCACTGGCCTGGAGCTAGTTCAGGGTCTGGCAAATACTGTGAGGAGTGGAGAAGCAAACACTGGTGGAGTGGGAGAAAACTGGGAAGATCTGGGGGAGCAGGTGGTCTGTATCCACTGCCTGAGGTGTTGTCCCACTGCTGAGGTGGGTCAGACCAAGTCCCCGCGTAACTGACACCTGGATGGTGGCTGTGGCACCAGGGTGGCTCCTGGGGCTGGGTAGTGGCTGCTCTGCTGGAGCTCCAAACTGATGTTCCCAGCTCTCAGCAGTGTGATAGCTTGTTTGACCTCTACTCTCTTAACTCGGTTATCCTCATCAGAGTTTGGTGATTCTTCTTGGATTAAGCTGTTCTGGGAATAACCATTGCCTTCCTGGTTTCCCTCTTGAGGGAAAGGTGTCTCTTGGGTTTGCTGCTACCTGGAGGCACTGGGCTCTGCTGGGAGTGAGTCCTGCTCTGCCGAGGGAGCTGTGCAGCCTCTGGAGCTGGCATCCTGCCTGTGCTGCCCAGTTGTGGGATACAGGTCTTTCTGGTTCTGTGGCCTCACCTGTGCTGTGCTGGCTTTGAGCACAGTGACTTGGAAGTGCCAGGTTTAACCTTAGAGCTGATCAGCTCCTGGGTGTTTTGCTTTGCAGTTGCTGCTTCCAGCTCCTCCTGACTCTATCCCAGGCTGGATTTCCCCAGAGACAAGGTCACTGGCACAGGTGTTGCAGATCTCTCAGCACACCTGGGAAAGGAGAGGCCCCAGGTCTCTTCACACTTCAGCTGCCTGTAGGTGTCTGAGACAGGCAAGGCAGACACGCGTCCCAGTGCCCGGCTGTGCAGCATGTGGCGGTCTCTGCTTCCTCCAGGGACAGGTCTTAAGATGTCAAGCCCATGTTTAACCAGCAAAGTGGGAATGAAACACAAGGCTCAAACACATGAGCTGGTTTTGCTGCTGGAGTTTGAGGAGCTGCTGTCTTGTGCTACTGACAGATGGATGGACAGACAGCTCCTGCCTGCAGTGCAGGGTCCCGTGCATTCATCCGGCCTGGAGACAAACACAGAACTCATCTAGGAGCCCAGCCCATGGTGGCATGGGAAGCAGGCCCTCTTGCTCATGAATCTCATGGAGAACTGTAATTATTTTCCTGCTGCACAGTCTGATCCTGCCTTTAATTAAACATGTGCTGTCCTGCTGGAGGCAGGGACTGTTTTAGCAGGGCTGGACAGGTGGACTTGAAATTCTCTGAAGAGAAATGAGAGGTGAGGAGACTGAAGAGGACCTTATCATGGGCACTTCCAGGGTTGGAAGGGTTGGCAAAGCCTCTGCCTTGGATCCCCTTAGCTCGTGTTGGAGGAGTTGTCACAACAGGCACTGCTGGGGTGCTTGGTCCCTGAAGGAAATCACTTGCCACCAGCACTGCTGGCTCACGGCTGGTGTCTCTGGGCAGCCTGGGTTGTCACAGGTTGAATTTGTAAGAGGAGGTGTCTTAGCTGTGCTGTTTGGGCAACAGAGCTGGGGACACCAGGGTGGTTTTGGCTGCAGAAGCAGAGTCGCTGTCCCATTCCAGAGCCAAGACCGTGTTTGCGATGTAGATCCTGTTCCTGGTCTCCCGCTGTATAAATTGGGATGCCAAACCATAGAAAGGTTTCAGAGCCATTGGCCTGAGTATGAGGTTGTTGTGGCTCTGTGGTTAAGCTGGTGCCTGACTCCTGTTCCCCTGACATGTGTCCTGCTCCCCTCCAGTAGTGCTGCTCTTTGTCACCTGGAGAGGTTCTGTGGTGTTGCACTGCGACCTGCCTAAAGCCTGCTTGGCTGAGGGGAGGAATATTCCCGTAGCCTGTGGTGGCATTGGGCAGCCACCCCCTTCCTGTGTGCCTTTGGCAGGAGGGGTCCTGGGGCCAGGGCAGCTCCACGAGCTGTCCGTGCTGAGCATGGCTCCTTCTCCATGGAAACTGCTAGAGGAGCACAGGTGTCTCTGTGTCCTCCTCTCTCTGTCTTGACACATAGAGATGGCTCTCCCAGGAACAGGTGAGAGCATGGGGGCTGGCCCTCCAAGGAGGGCACGAGGTGAGGCTGGGGAGCAAAGACATCCACCCCCCCGCCGTGTCCTAGTTCCCTTCCCGTGGCATTATGAGATTAGGTACCAGGTGAAGGGGAGAGCTGGAGCTTAGCCTTGGGTAGGCCAGAAGCCCTTTTTTTAGAGCCTCAGGAAAACAAAGGTTTGGAAAAGAGTTGTGATGCTGACCTGGGAGGGAGGAACAGTCCACATGCAGGCACAGTTGGTGTTTTCCAGGTCCCAGGCTCAGCACCCAGATGCTTTCTCTCTTTCCTTGGAGTGAAGATGCATCTCCTGCAGGTGGGACCCAGGGCCTTGTGTTGCCATTGTGTGCAGTGGATGGGCACAGGGCTCTGTGGTTGCTGCAGGTCCAGACAGCAGCAGTCTGCGAGGGGAGCTCAGTGGCTCTGGTGGATCTGACCTGAGCTGGATCTGTGTGTCTCTGACCCCGCCGTGCACCATCGGTCTGCCCAGGTTGTTCCAGGACTGCAGCCCATTCCCCCTCCTGCCTGAGCAGCAGGACCAGCTCCACCAGCCCACTGTACCAGTGTGGGGGTGGCTGTGGTGAGCCAGCACCGTCAGCCCCTGAGCCAGGCTGCCTCTCTGTCCCTAATCCTGGCTGGGGAATGGTTGGCTTTCCAGGCCTGCCCTTGGGATTTTGCCGTTTCTGGGAAACAGCATAGCTGAGTGGTGGCACAGAGGGTTTGTCCTGAGCCTTTTATCCATTGTCCTTTCTTCTTTTTTTCATTTTCCACCTCTTGGTCTGACTGAATAAGTGAGCAGGGGGTGGACCAAGGCTCTGCCAAGCATTACGATGCAGCAGGAGGGAGACATGGGGGTGGTGTCTGAATTCCTAGCATCACTGGACACTGTGGTTCTCTTAGATCACCTAACAGCTCCAGCAACCCTTTGTTCATATCCTGGGGCTCTGCTGCAGCCTCAGCACTATTGCTGGGAGCTGCATAGACATGAACACAGACATGTCACATCAGCTGGAGAAACACAACATGAAGGCTTGGTCATGGCAGAGAGGGGATGGAACCTGCTCCAGATGGTTCCTTAAAGACAGAGAATGGGCTTAGAAAGCCCTTTGAGATTTTGCTGTGTGTGTACATGTCAGATGTGCCTCTGTGGGTATACATATGTGACTGCTGTGTGTTTATGTCACGAGACATTGCTGTGTATGCACATACTGCCCTGGGTAACGTGCTGTAGCTGACCTTTCTCTGAGCAGAGGCTGGACTACCTGATCTTAACAGGTCCCTTCCAACCTCCACGGATCTGCTGGACCTGCCTCTTTCCCTTCCAACCCCAGCCCCTCCGTGGATCTCCTGGATCTCTGTGATGCAGGTTGTCTCTTGGAGCGAGCTGCTGTACCTGACAGTCTGTCCCTCATGTGCCTGCGCCTTTGCAGGTTTGAAGCTGTCGGCTCTCCAGAACATCCCCTGCTTTCTGGACATGCCTGGCGGCTCTGCTCCGGTGTCTGCAGGGCCTGGGGTGCCTGCCCGGTGCTGCTCCAGGCTGTGAGGACCGGGGCAGTTCTCTTGGGCAGAGCAGGAGGTGGCTGCTGCAGCCAGGTTTGGAGCAGGACAGTTTCCCCATGCAGTGAATGAGGAAGGGGTGCAGGGGTCCTGTTGTCCCCGCTCAGGAGTGGGTCATCTCCTAATGTTGGCCAGTGCCTCCTCCAGTGCCACCCATCCGTGCTGCTGGTGATCATCACGACACGCTGGGGTTACGAGGGCAGAAGCTCATTCCTGTGTCAGGTTGGCATCTCCTTCCTTGCGGGAGCACTCTGCTTCCCTGTGGGCCTGGAGCTGTGCCCTGACCTGGCTGAAATACAGGCAGCACCTCGTGATTCCTGAGCTCCCCAGGGTCAGGGGCTTTCGTGCTTGTGCCTCTTGCTGCCTGAAAAGCTCTGCCAGTGGGTGTTGGGCATCCTTGTGTTGTCAGGGAGAATCATGCCCAGGGTCAGCCGTCGGTGCCTGAGGCTCTGGGCTGCCCCAGTGCCAGGAGCCCAAGGTGCATCTGCCAGGGCAGCCTGTGTTTGCTGCTCCCCTGTGTCTAGTTTCCCGAACCGGCTGAGCCTGTTACTGTTTCTCTGGGTAACCTGGGATCCCAGCAGGGGTGAGGTGTGGGAATGTCCTGGGGCAGGGCTGACCTCAGCGCCAGGGTGAGCGGGGTATGGCCCGGCCAGCTCTGCTTGGCTGCTGCAGGGTCTCACTTGGGAGGGGTCTCTTTGGGGACAGTTTTGGCTGTCATAGTGTGATCCTGCTGTGACCACTGGGTATTTTTCTTTCTTAAACTGATGCCAGGTGCAGTGCTCTGAATCAGGAGGCTCACTAATAATTGCGTGGGGCTTTCATCCTTTCTCACTCCTACATAGATCAGCCAGTTGGAGCGAGTCCAGAGGAGGCCACAGGGATGATTAGAGGACTGGAGCACCTCCCCAGTGATGAAGGCTGAGAGACTTGGGATTGTTCAGCTGGGAGAAGAGAAGGCTCTGGGGAGACCTTAGTGCAGGTCTTAGTACCTACAGGGACTCCAGGAAAGCTGGAGAGGGACTTTGGACAAGGGCTTGGAGTGACAGCGCAAGGGCAATGGCTCCCCACTGCCAGAGGGTAGGTCTGGATGGGATATTGGGAAGGAATCCTTCCCTGTGAGGGTGGGGAGGCCCTGGCACAGGGTGCCTAGAGAAGCTGCGGCTACCCCTGGATCTCTGGAAGTGTCCAAGGCCAGGTTGGATGGGACTTGGAGCAGCCTGGGACAGGGGAGTGTGTCCCTGCCCATGGTAGGGGTGGGACTGGGTGATCTTGAAGGTCCCTTTCTACCCAAACCTTTCTATGGTTTGGCATCCCAAAACTGCCATCACATAATTTCCAGTCAAATCTGAGTTCAGCACTGAAAACCTACTACCAGATGTCTCCATTCTCCAGTTATGGGGGAAAAAAGCCGCTCTGTGACAAGGACAGTATGCAAAAAGGAAGAGACAGGTTTGTAGAGGGGGGCTGTGTGACTTGTGGATGTGTAGTGACTGTGGAGTCATCAAACTGGGCAGGGTTTGGCTCGTGAGGGGCTCCCCCGCGTTCTGCTGGTTCTGTCTCATGGGTGACATTGGCCACACTCAGTATTTGACTGGCAGCAGCAACGAGGGATGTTTGAGGGGTTTTATTGTTTTCTGCAGAGGCCTGTGAACCACTGGAGCCAAGTGGTTCCCCTGTGAGGATAATTGTTTGGTGGACCCAGGGGCCCAGAGGAGTTTTGGGCCATCCTCCGTGGTTGAAGGTTTGACCAGACAAAGGCCTGAGCAACCTTCTCTGGCTTCATCCTGATCCTGTCTTGAGCAGGAGGTTGGACTGGGGGTCTCCCAAGTACCTTCCAACATGAATTATTTCATGGATCTATGATGAAGGTCTGTGATATGCAATTGGAAGGATATTGTATCATATTATGTTTCAGTCCTTTTGACTGAAAAATCCATGGCTCTAGGTTGCCTTTTTTTGTCTTTTTTAAAGATTGAAGTAACTGAATTTTGTTTTGGAACTTAGCGAACACCCTTGAATGTGTTTGCCTGCGTTTGGCTCTCAGGGGGCTGCTGAGGGAGGTTGTTACATCTGAAAACCTGCTACAGAGCCTGGATTTCAGAGTTTTCTGCCTTTTTTTGCAATGTTGTCATTTTGTGGAGCATTTCTTATCTTTTGGCATACGGTTCTTTACGAACTCTTTATACCTGTCCCTAATTAATGACTATTTAATATATTTCCAGTTGGTTGCACTGTGGCTGCTCTGCTCTGGGCATCGTAAGAGTTTATGTCCCTGAATTTTAATTATAGGACAGTTTTGTAGCTGTTTTCTGCCTTATCAACCCTGTGAATACTCCCATGCTTCAACAGAGAATATCTTTGTAGTGCACCCTGCTTTGCAAAGGCTTTTACCCCCAGTTACACCCAACTACTATTATGTTGGTACCCCCTAATCTTTAGCCTTTTTTGGCAGTGGTAACTTCCATCACACTCTGAGCTGCTGGATTCCCATGTGCTGGAATCTTCCTGTGCTGATTCTGGATTCCTGTGTACCGGAATATTTCTGTGCTGGTCCTTGTGGGCTTTGGGCTTCTGGGCTGCCAGGAAACAGGGAGAAATTTGTCTTACCTTTTTTTCTTCTTCAAACTTTTTTTAATCTACTCTGAGTCCAGTTTGGACACTGAGGGATTTGGGTTGGGCAGATTTGGTGTTTTTTATTTTATAAAGCAGAAAACATTGAATTTGGGGGAGTTTCTCTTTATTGGAGATGTTCGGTGTTCGGTGTGGTGCCAAATCCAGGGGTTTGCTTTGTCAGCTCTGGGAATTGGGGTAAACTTTGATTAGCAAAAGGGATAATTGCCAGTCTCCAGAGATGTGTAATCAAGCTATCGCTCTTGGTTCCAGTCATAATTTTTAAACCAATTTATTCTCATTTCCAAGTGTCACAAGTGAATCTTCTGTGCAGCCTTTGCTCTGAGTTGTTGGGCTGAGCTGAAGTCCTCAGCTCACAGAATACTGAGGTGGAAATGACATGGAAATTTGTGTCAGAGACAGCGTTTGCAGCTCTTGGTCACATCCTCTTGCCATCTTTTTTTGGCAGATATAAAGCCTGAATTCAGGCATGAAAACTGTAATTCTCACATTTGTTTTTTCTGGCTACCACTGATGGCTGTTGGCTGGTTTTACTTTTTGTCACATCTAAGTGTTTTATTCAGGTCCAGTGTAAGCAATTCTGCCAGATGGGATGTAGCACTTGTGTCCTCCTGCAGTTCTGTGTGTGGGCTGTGCCCAGCCCTGGCAGAGTTGGGGGGCTTAAAACCTTTTCATTTTCTTTTTAAGAAAAGAGAAGAAGCTGGGAGCTGCTGTACCACATACAGCCTGGGTTTATTCCCATTTGCTATAAATGTCATTTAAAAGTGTGGACCTGTATTCTCAGGCTACCTGTACCCTTAGGCAGAAGTGCTGCAGCCTGGGCTGTGGATGTTCAGTCCCTGTGGTTATTTTCCAGTGTGCAGACTCTGGTAGGTCAGCACGATGTCTTCACTGGAATTTCCTTGCATTCTAAAATTAGGAGAAGGCTCTAGGAAACAATAGCAAATCAAGTCTCCAAACTCCTGCTCCCCTGAACCTTTGTTGTCATTTAGACTTTCACCCACTTCCTTTTCACCGGGCTGGTCTGCATTAGATAAACAGAGTTAAACAGAGCTAGTGATGGCCAGTGGCGAGAGGGGTTATTTTTTAAATTTATTTACTCATTGCACAATTATTATGGTCCTTTAGGACATGAGAAGTGTGAATTTCCTCTCAACGCAGTTCGTCCCTGATCACTTCCCATGTGCAGAGTGCTGTGGAAGCCAGGGCAGCAGGGGCTGTGCTGCGGTTTGGTGCCCCTCAGACACACACTCGTGCCCAGCAGTGTGTCCTGACGGGGACTTGGGAGCTGCAGAGGCTTGGATCTGTGCAGAAACTCCTCCGGTTCCACCACCAGGCCTCGTGGCTGTCACTGCAGGAGGGGTGAGCAGCTCGCTTGTGCTCTGTGCATCTTCTCGGGGTTACGTTGGCTTCACTTTCTCATCCGCTCCCTCCCTCGTCTGCTCTGTTCTCAGCAGTGTTCTGGGGGTCCTGAAGCTGCCCCACACCTGAAGGTACCCTGCAGGTGTTCCTGGGAGGGTCTGTCCCAGCAGCTCTCGTGCAGGTGGATACCTGGAAAGGCAGAGGAGGGTGGTTCAGAGCTCGCTCTGGTTTGATCCCTCTCAGTGGGCGCTGCTCGAGTAGCCCCGACTGTGCCGTGTTTTGTGACCTAGGAATGATCCCAGGGTTGCCTCTCCTGTGCTGCTGTGAGCCCCTCCCTGCCTCTGCCGAGGACAAACACGGGTGACGTAATTTAGAAAAGACCCGAGTTTGTTCTCGGTGGCTGCTCAACGTTTTCTGCAGTTGTTGTTTGTTATTGCCAGTGCTCCGAAACAATCCAGGAAATGCAGCAAACACCCCAGCCCTGGTTCCCATCCTGTCCAGGATCTGACCTCTGGCAATGGTTAGACTGCAGTATGTGGTCAGTTGATAATTACAGTACATTGTGTTTAGTAAACTCACGGGGGCTGGTGGTGTCTTGGAGTGATTGGTGGATCCTGGAATTTGCCATTTGCAGCTGATGGACTTCTGGGAGCCGCAAGGGGTGTGTGAAGAAGTTGAGTGTTGTGAGGGCCCTTCCAGTCACCGTTCCTGCTGTGGTGTTTCTAGAAAAGAATTTTTGTGCCTTTTCTAGCTCTGTGTTACTTGGGGCCATACTGGCAGCTCACCTGTGCCTTTTCCAGCTGGCATGAGGGGCACAAACACTGTCCCTGATGGTGTGGGGACCTGCCACTGATGTCCTGACCAAACATCCTGTACAGCAGGTGTGTGGCTCACACAGCAGCTCTTTGGGCTGGTAGTCTCCTTGTGTTTCTCCTTTGTTGGCTCTTCTGGACCTGCCTCACAAACTCAAGTGTCTGCTGCAAGCTGCTTTAGAGTAACTTCCCTGTGGTGCTGGACTTCAGAGCCTGAGGTGAACTGTTGTAGGAAACGGGGAATGTCGAGTTTGTATCCTGTGCAGGGGGGAGGAGAGCAGTGGGGTAACACTGAATGAATGATCAACCTAAACTCGTGTACGCCTTTTTTCTTTTACCCTCATCCCTTGCAGCCCTGCATGGGGATTCTGATTCGTACAGTGGCTGCCCCGCGAGGGCCTGGCTGGGATGGGGGTGTAGGGTGCTGGGGGCAAGCAGGTGTCTCAGGGTGGATGCTCAGGCTGCTCCTGAAATGAGGAGATGGGTTTCCCCAGAGCTGCTGCTGACCCAGTTGTGTCACAGCCTTTCTTCAGGCTTCTGAACCTGCGCAAGCTGGGCCTGAGCGACAATGAGATCCAGAGGCTTCCCCCTGAGGTGGCCAACTTCATGCAGCTGGTGGAGCTGGACATCTCCCGCAATGGTAAGGCCAGAGCTGGGCAGGAGCAGGTGCCCAAGCCCTGCAGTGCTCCCTGTGCCCTCCTGCTCAGGAGCAGCAGTGCCTTTCCTCACCTTGTGGAGCCCTCCCTCAGGGCTCCTCAGCTGGGACAGTGGGCTTGTATTACCATGTCTCAGGCTGTCACCACTACCTGCTGGCCCATTTTCTCAAGACTCTTTTATTTTCACCTATTTTTTTCCAGACATTCCAGAAATTCCTGAAAGCATCAAATTTTGCAAATCCCTGGAAATCGCAGACTTCAGTGGGAATCCTCTCTCCAGGTAGGAAGGCATATGCAACCCATTAGTCCAGCTGAGAAGAACTGAAATTGCACATTCTCCCTGGCTTTCTCTGATCTTCATCTTGTAATTGTCTCCCTGTGAAGCCAAGGCCCTGCCTCTTGCAAAGCTGCAGGTGGTCTGCTCTCCTGGCAGGTGGAACACTTGGTGTTGCGAGGAGCTCTCAGGGCCTGTGGCTGCCAGGGATGAGCTGTTGTTGTACTGGTGCCAGCAGTGAGGACTTCTGTCCTCTTGCAATGAGTTTGTCACTCCCTTTGCACTGGTCACAAACCAGAATGGATATGGGCTTGTGCTGCAGAGGAATAAAAGCCTGCATGCCATCCTCTGCGCCCCAGAGCCTTTTTTGGGCTCCACTCTCAGCCGTCTTTGCCCCCTGTTAGCCTCTTTTCCACCTCTCTCCTATTCAGAATTGAGCACAGCCATGCTTTGAACCCTGTGTTTGGTTGTTTCCCTCTTTCCTCTGAAAGAGGAAAGTGCCCAGAGCTGTGCTCAAGTAGGAATCTCTGACTTGTCTTTCAGTACTCTGTCTCTGGAGCTTTTAATACATAAAGTTGGAATTCAGTGTGGCTCCCCTGCCTTGGTGAGCCATGTTTTCAGGCGCTGTTGTCTTGCTGCCAAGGTCCCTGCAGGTGCCAGTCTGGCCCCAGGTGTCCACATCCCTTTGTCCTCGGGGCAGGTGCTGTCCAGGTTTGAGGCACATTTAACTCTGCTCCTTCTCCTGGTCCTGGGCACTGCTGGAGTGAGACAAGCTTCCCTGTTGGTGACAATTCCTGTACCGCAGGAATGACCAGCACTTCTGCACCGGGTGTTACTTCTCAGAGCTTTTTCTGGCTCAGGGTTCACATGAGTTGGGGGGATGGGTGGTAGGGGGGCTCTGTGAGCTGCCTGTGGAAGCAAAGGAATTTCCTCTTTTGGGAATTCTGTCACACCTTGAGTCTGTTGTGATGGTCCTTGATCCTGGGGAATGCTGCAGTGTAATCTGCAGGGATATCTTTTGTTGGGCACTTGGAATGCTTGGGAGCCCTCCTTTCTTCAAGTGTAAATAATCGCATGGCATGGTTTAGTCTGGGATTTGTGCTCAAGTACTGCAGAGCTGAGTTTGCAAACCTGGACAGGTAATGTCTGGTGCAAGGGGGTTTTGTGGTCTCAAAAGCAGAACTTGTCCTGGATCAGCAGCCAGGGTTGGTGATGGTTCCTGTTCTTCTCCTTTCTACATGGTGATGCCGATTGGGATGAGGTTGGCTTTGGCAGGATTTGAGTGTTTTGGGGGATTCTGTGCTTTGTACACAGGATTGATGGAGTTTTGTTCATGTTCTCACAGGCTTCCTGAGGGCTTCACCCAGCTGCGAAGCCTGGGCCACTTGGCCTTGAACGATGTGTCCCTGCAGAGCCTCCCCACTGACATTGGGAAGTGAGTATGGCCCTGTTCTGGCAGCGGGGAGGGGGCTGGGGTGGGGACACCGTGCTGGTGGGATGAGGACAGTGGCAGGACCTGGAGGGACAGGCCAGGTGCAGCTTTGCCCTGGTGCTGACAGTGCTGTGTGAGCACCTCTGAGCCTTGGTTTGTTAAAAGACCTTCCTACGGAGGTTCCTGTCCTGGTCCCAGCTGCTTCTCCTGCTGTGGTTTTTGGCGCAGCAAGGAATGATCCAGTCTTCTCAAATCCTGTCTTTCCCTGTGTTCTGAGTCCCCATTTGCCCCTTTCCAAGCAGGTGTGGGCTGCCTGATGATGTTTGATTCATATTTATGCTGCTGGCAAGTGGCCTCATGGGGTAAAGTGCCTCTCCCATGGGGTTTGGCTTTCCACATGTGAGGGGTTTTACCTTTTTGGGCAGACAGTCCTGTTGTGACAGTGTGTTCCTTGTCTTGAGTGTGGGCCTAGTGTTGTTCCTTGTGACTGCAGCAAGCACTTGTGTCCACCAAAGCCATTTACGTCCGTGTTGTTTCTGTTGCCCCATGTCCACTCATGTGTGCACATTCATGCATTGCACAGGACAGGAGGGGTGGTTCCAAGGGAAGGGAGATGAGCAGCTCCTTGCATCCCTGAAGCCCTGTCCAGTGAACCTGGCTTTCTTGCTCCCTTTTCTCTTGCAGTTTGGCAAACCTGGTGACTTTGGAGCTACGTGAGAACCTGCTAAAGACTCTCCCCACGTGAGTGTCTGTCTGGGGGCTGTAGGAGTCTCCTGCCTGATCGTTCTTGCTTCTTCCTCAGGGAACAGTGCAGGCACAAGCACTTGGCTTGGGAGGGCTCAGGCTGGGCATAAATTGGCTGCATCTGGCTGGATTTCCATAAATTGGGGCAAGGAGGGCGAGGATGGTGCAGAGCTGGAGAGCAGGGAAGGATGTTCAGAGCCTGTACTCAGCCTGTGTAAGGATTTAGAACAGACAGGGTTCCAAAAAAAGCTGCTGGAAATAGTGAGAACCATTTTTCCTGAAGAGGTGGAGCAGGCAATGGATTCTTTTGGAAAGAAAGAGAAAACTGTGGATGGGGTGTAGGAGGAGCTCTGTGCACAGTGAAGTTCAGGATTTGAAGGGCAGCAGGGTACAGCTGAAGGGTCCATTTTGCTTCTGACATCTGTTTTGTTGGATATCCCTCCTGGTTGTTCTGGATGGGATAACTGCCTTCCCTGCAGCAGACAAAACATAAGGCAGCAAGGGAGAAGAGGTAAGTGTTGTTCCACGTTCTGGAGCTAGGGATAGGGATGAGTTCCTGGCAGGAAACATGATGGTGGAGGTAATGCTCTCAGGTTTGATCCACTCTCAGGTGGATGGATGTGAAGAACTGTCCAGCTGCTACTTTAGTCTTTGCTTTGGCCCATCAGAGTTTGTTGAGTTTTCTACCCTCCATCAGCTCTGTCAGCTTGTTTCCTGCCTGCTTATGCATCTCACTGGTAATTCCCCCAGCTTTCCTTGGATGTCACTGGAAGGGATTCTGCCCAACTCCTTTTTGGACAGCAATTGTTTTGGGGCCACGTGAACTCCTCAGTGAAGGTGTGATGTGTGCAGTTGTTGTCACCTGTCCTCAGAGCTCTCTTACTGTTCCTGGCAGGAACTCCGTTTGTCTGCTGGCACTTCCCCCCATGGTTACACCCTGTGGAAGCACAGATCAGCCTTGTCTAGTGCCAGTCAGCAGATCTCTGCACAGCAGTGACCCTGTCATAGAAGGGTGGTAGGAGGGGGCAGCTGAGATGGTCCCATGTGGAGTATCACCACAGAGGACAATATGAGAATTAAAGCCCGTTACCATAGAATCCCCAGATGGTTTGGATTGGAAGGAACCTTAAAGCTCATCATGTTCCAGCCCATTGCCTTGGGCAGGGACACCTTCCACCAGATCAAGTTGTTCCAAGCCTTGTCCAGCTTGGCCTTGAACACTTATTCCAGGCTGAGAACTGGCAAGCGAGAGGGGTTTGGGTCCTGTTGTTGGACCACTCTTCTGTCTGTTCCTGTCCTGGGTGTTGATACAGGCAGGTACCACAGCTGGGTTGCACCATGTCAGCAAAGAGGTGCAGTGGTGTCATCCAAGACTGGGCTTTCAAACTGCAGTGAAGATAGTCCCAATAGCTTTCTGCCATCTCAGAACCACCAAGTCTCTGGAGTCTTGAGAATTCAGTCTATGGCCATACCCCTTGGGTTTTCATGGAGATCTCTCTTGCCCAGTGCTCCCATGTTGTCTGGGTGCCATCCAGCAGGATACTTGTAGTGTGCTCTGAGCTTCTGGTGTTTTTCACTGGAAGGTTAATCCAGGCTTGATACTTATTTTGTAATGCAAATTCAGTTTATTTTCATCTTTCCCCAATTCCCCAAATTCTATTTTGGGATAATTTCCAAAAGTAGAACATGGCTCTTGAAGGCCAAGGTAATTCTGATCAGATGTATCAGTCTAGTGCAAGGTGGCAGTCGATGGCCAAAGCCGTTTCAGTGGTGCTGTGGGGTTCTCTGCCTGAGGCTCTGGTACTTAGTCTGGCTGTACACTGTGCATAAGAACAGCTTTAAATGAGATCAGGTGACCTTGCCAAAGAGGAGAATGACTTAAGTATAAAGTGGCTGGTGCTTTGTCCCCAGGGCTCCCGAGCCCAGTGGCTAGATGGGCTTCAACACTGAGAATTTGGGGCAGCATAATGGATCAGTGTCCTTTTGGTATTTCTTTCTTGTAGAGCTTCTTGAAAGTTCCAGCTTGCAGTGAACTTTGCCAAAATTCCATTTCATTGGTCAGTCTTCTGATATTGACTGAGTTCTGAAATGGTTCAGCTTGTACAGCTGGTGATCACTCCTCATTTCTCCCATGCAGATGGGATGCAGCCAGAGGCTTGGAAAGGGCAGCTCTCATGTGTTCTTATGGAATAGTGGAGGGTGATCTATACTGAGACCTTTTGCCAGATGTCATCAATGTAGATTCCACAGCTCACTTATTCCTTTTTTGGGAATTCAAGCTGCGAAGGTGCAAAGGGACAGTCAAGGCTGCATCACCTTCAGAGGAGTTAGAGTTGTACATTCATGGTGAAGGAAAGCTATGCAACAGGATCCTTTGGATGAAGCTGTTGATAAACCTTTGCTGGAGTTTATCTCAAAGTCCACCGCTGCACGCAGTAGGAAATTAATTTTCCTGCCTAACCCAGGTGTTTTAACAGCCTGGCCCAGGCAAGACAGCTGCCTTTTATTGCAGCCCCCAGCAGCCTTGGTTTGGGTGGCCTTGAGAGGTGGACCTGTTTCCACAGAAATACGGGGGTTTCTCTGTTGGGATGGTTCCTTGAGAATAAAGCTGTTCCCTGCTGCGGGAGTGGGCAGGGCTGGCAGCTGCACCCTGGCACACAGTGAGGGGCGGCAGTCCTCTGGGGAGGTGGAGTTGGAGCTGATGGGTCAGACTCGGGTGTGAGGACAAATGAGCACCTGGACCATGTCATAAGAACCCACCTGGGGTTTGTGGGACTGCAGGCCTTGTCCAGCCCCAGGTGTGGTGTGTGGCGTGCTCGGGGCATGTCTGTGGGCTGCTGGTGTGGACAGGCTGCGGGTCCTGTGCAGTGTCCTCATCGTGAGCTTCTGTCTGTACATGGTCACCTCACCTGAGACATCAGGCTGCTCTTGTCTTCCCTTCCTCTTCAGCAGCATGAGCATCTTGTTTGGGGAACTGAGGCTGTTGAATTTGTCATTCCTCCTGTCCCTGCGGCTGCGCTCCCCTTGCCCCCCAAACATGTCTTGTCCTCTGCTGAGTACCTCCTGTTGCCTGTCCATCCGTGCCCGGGTCCTGTCCTTGCTGCACAACAGGCAGCCAGGTGAAGGTGTGGCTGCTCATCCCTTACGGTTTTAATCAAAGGGTGTGTTATGGTGGGGGGGGAGAAGGCAGACTGGTACCAGTGGAACTGGGACTGCTGGTGCCTCTGAACCCAATTCCCTGGGGTGAACATCTTGGCCAACAAACTGTTGGGCTCAGAGGGACCGTGAGAAAGGTCAGGATTGCCCCACCTGCTTTAGGAGTTACTAGAGATCATGTGATTTGTGCAATGTGCGTCCCAGATGCTAACCTTCCGCTCTTTATTTCTTGTTTTCTCTCTCTGTCCCCTGTGCCTTGCAGTTCACTCTCCTTCCTTGTCAAGTTAGAGCAGTTGGATCTCGGTGGCAATGACCTGGAAGTACTGGTAGGTGAGGGCTGGTGGGGAGGGATTTGGGTGGTTGGTAGGGGCAGATCCTGCACTTTGGTGCAAGCAAGTGGGTTTCCACCTGAAATGCAAAGAAATAGACCCACATCAATTCTGATGTGCCCAGCATGGCCCAGTCATCATTCCCAGATGAATTTTCTCTTCATGTGTCAGCCCTTGTGTCTTGTGTCCTGTTGGCCTCACACACTGCCTGCTGTGTCCTTTCCAGGCTCTGGGATGGTAATTCTTCCTGTCTGGCTGCCAAGGATCTTTCCTTTCTAGCAAGACTCTGGTGCTTCCCTTCTCTGTCCTGCACTGCCCCCAACTGTTTTTCTTCTCATCCGGCTTCCTGCCTTTCTCCTTGCTGATATGATTTCTGCCCCACAGAGTGCTGGGCCATTCCATGTTGTCCATGGCAGTGAGGGTAGCCCAGTGTGGGGGCTGTCTCCATGGAGGGCTCAGCATGTGGAGAGCAAGGGCACAGTCTCAGAATTCAGGTTATCTGGGCATTTGGGGACACCCTGTGATATTCTGTAACTTTGCAGCTGTGGATTAAGCTATTAGTGGATCCTACTCTTCGTGTTCTGGAATGGGTTTTGGCAGAAACTCATCAAAGCTGGGAGGCAAAGGGGTTCATGCAGCTTAGCTGTGCACTGGCTGAACTCACCTGTGAGAACAGGTGTGTGGCACTTGAGCCATGGTCCAGTGGAGCAAACTCTAAATCCAAATGCTGATTGCTTGGGGAGGTTGTGGGTTGTGAACATGTGTGCGTCACGGCTGATGGTGCCACTGGGTCACGTTGAGTTGGGCAGTGGTACCCAAATGTTTATTTTCATGTCTGAGAGGAGGAAGTTGCATTTCTTTAAGGCGAGAATTTCCAGTCCCCTAGAATCATGGAATCATTTAGGTTGGAAAAACCATTTGAGACCATTGGGTCCAGCCACTCTCCCAGCATTGCCAAGGCCACCACTAACCCATGTCCCCAAGTGCCACATCCACACTGTTAGGTCTCCCCAGCTGTTAGGTCTCCCCAGGGGTGGGGACTCTACCTCTGCCCAGGGCAGCCTGTGCCAGGGCTGGGCAGTCCTTTCTGGGAAGGAATTTTCCCAACATCCAACCTAAATCTTCCGTGGCTCTGTTTGAGACCGTTTGCCTTTGTCCTGTCCTTTGTACCCTGAGAGCAGAGCCTGACCCCCACCTGGCTCCATCCCCCTGTCAGGGAGCTGCAGAAAGCAAGATCTCCCCTGAACCCCCTTTTGCCCCAGCTCCCTCAGCTGCCCTCCATCAGGACTGTGCTGCAGGTTCAGTTCTTGCCTTGCCTGCTGACACAGTCCTGCTGTTGCTGTCTGTGTTTCCCACTGGAGCTCCAGCAGCCAGTGGCCACCCCAGATATTCCCAGACACGAGTGCTGCTATCTCACAATGATCCATGAGTGGTCCTGGAGGGGTGAGAGGCAGAGCAGTGCCTGGCTTTGCAGAGAGTGGTGTTCCTGGAGGGGACTGATGTCATCACTGTCCTGTCTCCTGCAGCCGGACACTCTGGGCGCGCTCCCGAACCTGCGTGAGCTTTGGCTGGACCGGAACCAGCTCTCGGCCCTGCCACCGGTGAGTGTCCGCTCAGCACACATCCCCCCCGCCCCTGCCCCAGCTTCCCTCCAGCCATGGGGTCTCCCCTCTGATGCAGGAGCTGGGCAACCTCCGCCGCCTGGTCTGTCTGGATGTGTCCGAGAACAAGCTGGAGCAGTTGCCCAACGAGGTCAGCGGGCTGGTGGCACTGACGGACTTGCTGCTGTCCCAGAACCTGCTGGAATGCATTCCGGAGGGGATCGGTGAGTATTGCCAGGGGGCGGGGGGGAATGCTGCAGGACTTGGCTTCCTTGGCAGTGCTCCTGGAGGAGCTTCTTGCCAAAAAGAGTGTCCATGGAATCAGGGGTTCATGGACATAGGCACAGTCACTGAGAGCAGAAGCAGTGGGTGGTACAGGTGAGCAGAACTCTGCAGGAGAGTTCAGGTGCTTCATCTGCATCAGGCGTGTGTGAGGCCTGTGAGCAGGCCTGGTGGGAGGAAAGGCAGAGCCTGCGTGGTTGGGTTGTGTGAGCCTTGGTGAGTTCACAGCTAGGTGAGTGTGGAACAGCATCCTTCTCTCTGGCACAGCTCACACCTAACTTGTCACCCTGGCCAGGTCAGCTGAAGCAGCTCTCCATCCTCAAGGTGGACCAGAACCGGCTGACAGACATGACAGAATCGATCGGGGGCTGTGAAAATCTGTCTGAGCTCATCCTGACTGAGAACATGCTGACGGTGAGTACACAGCAGCCACCTGCCTCTCCCGTGCTGTTCGTTGCAGCCAGCTGCAGGGATCCCTTCCCATCTTCTGTCCTCTGAGCTGAATTCCCGAGCGTGCTCCAGCTGCTTCTATACACTTTCACCAGGTTCACAGACGTTTGGAAGCTGCTTTCTCTCACTGATTTTTTCCCCTAGAACATTCTCTGGGATAGCAGGGATGCTGGGATTGCCCATCCCAAAGACCATCCTGGCTGACAGGTGCAAGACCACATCCCAGGCTGCATTGGTGAGGGGTTTGGGATAGTGTGATTGAAGATGGCCCTGCTCCAAATTGCCTGTGATTTGATTGGTAAAACATAAGAATTGGGAATGGGCTGATAAACTGAAGGGAAGTCTTGACCAGTGGTGATTGGAGAGTGCTGTGCTGTGTTGAGGGGAAGAGTTGGCATGGATCAGTCTGTGAGCCTGAGGGAAAACCTGTCCCAAAGATGTCCCGAGAACGTTGTCCCAAATGAGTCTGTTGGGACGGAAGGCAGCTTGTTCCCAGACCGAGGGCTTTGTGCCTTTTATCTGTGCTGCCCTTTCCTCTTGCAACCACTGACTTGGCTCCTTCCCAGGCCTTGCCCAAATCCCTGGGCAAGCTGGCCAAGCTGACGAACCTGAACGTGGACCGGAACCGGCTGACGGCGCTGCCAGCAGAGATTGGAGGCTGTGCCAACCTCAATGTCCTGTCCCTGCGGGACAACCGCCTGGCCCTGCTGCCCCCTGAGCTGGCCAACACCACCGAGCTCCATGTCCTGGATGTGGCTGGGAACAGGTGAGCAGCAGGAGGGTGCATGGGCTGGGAGGCTGCTGAAAGAGAGATGCTGGACCAGTGTGGATCCCAGGATCCATGGTGTGGAGAACCCAGGCTGGTTGCTGAGGGCTTGAGCTTTGCCTATGAACCCCTTCTCTGTGTCGCCTAAACACGGGGTAGAGGTAAGGCAGAAGAGTGAGGGCATTTTATCATGTGTGAAATAGAGATCAGGGGAAATCCCTGGTCGCTGGTTTCTTTTCCTTCCTGCAGATTTTGTGGGTTTGTGCCATTAGCCCTCAGGTGGTGGGTGCCAAGGCCTCCTTCATGGTGTGTAGGTGCCCGGGAGCTGTTCTGAAAGGTCCTGTGGTTCTGTTTGCTGGGGTTGGTATTGTAGGAAGCAGTGGGACGCTGACCAGAGGTTCTGTAGGGAACATTCTATACTCTGGTCTGTGAGAGCATTGTATTTCTGTTTCTAACCCCCTCCACACTGCTGGAGGGAGCTGTCCTCTGCTAAAGGCTGGGTGGGGTATTGGAGCCCAGTCCACAGCCATGGACAAAACCAGCTGTTGCAGTGGGCAGGACTGAGGGATCCACAGCAGCTTGGCTCTGTCCCTCTCTGTTAAGGTGGGGCAGCCTGGAGCTGAGGTGAAGCTCCTTCCTGACCAGGTAAGTTTAACAAGCAGTTGATCTTCTCTTTTGCAGGCTACAGCACTTGCCCTTTGCTTTGACAAATCTTAATCTGAAAGCCCTGTGGCTGGCAGAAAACCAGTCCCAACCCATGCTGAAATTCCAGACCGAGGATGATGAAAAGACAGGAGAAAAGGTTCTCACTTGCTACCTGCTCCCCCAGCAGCCCTCTCCCAGCCTGGGTAAGAATCTGCATCACAAGCACTGCTGCAGAGCCTTGTGCTCTGCAGGGGCTGAGGCCTTGAACCTTCTCTGCTGGGTTGGACTGTCCCTTACTGTGATTCCTGTAGCAGATCTGGGCTCTTGTGTGGCTGGGACACCTTTCCCAGGCAGTGATTGTTAAAACTGAGGAATTGCTTTCTGCCAGGTGATAAGGCCCTTCAGCCTCATCTTTGAGTGTTCTGCTTGGATCTACTGACCAAATTATCTACTATTAATTTTCATTGTCCTGTCAGCATTGTGTTCCCGCCTTAATTCTACCTTTTTCTCTGCTTCTTGGGTAAGGAGTGCTAGAGTTGAAGCATCAGACACTTCTGTAGAGGCTGTCGTAGGTCTGGTGGGAGATGTACAGAAGGTGACAGGATGTTGAGGCCACAGCCTTTGTCCTCAAGGCCTCTGAGGCCATGGGCAGATACAGCTGAAGGGCCCTAATGGGATAAGAACTGACTTCCATCTAAGCCTACAGCCCTGGTCTTCCCAAAAGGAGCTCCCACTGTGTTCTCTTCCTCCCCAGAGAACCTCCTGCAGAACAGTGTGGATGAGAGCTGGACAGACACCAACTTAAACAGAGTCAGTGTGATCCAGTTCCTGGATGAGCCTAAAGGAGATGATGACGAGGAGTCTGGAGCTGAGAGACGAGTAAGACATTCCTGGAGGCTTGTTGGCTCCCTGTGGAAGCACAGGGACAAGCTAAGTTTTCCAAAGATGGGGAGCCAGTGTGGTGTCCATGTTTCACCCTGCAACACTGCTGTAGGGGTGTGCAGGATTCCCACAGGCTGAGGGCTGTTTGGTGCCCTGAGGACCCAAGCAGGAGTGAAAGGGAATGAGTTCCCTGGGAACCGTGCTGCAGTCATATTTTGAGGCTGTTCTGTGGGAGTGGAGCACTCACGTGCCCAGGGAGCACTCAAAATGTCCAGAGATCCCAGCAGAGCACTGTCAGGATATAGGGTTTTAGCTCGCCCCCACCATGGGGAAAGGTTGCTCAGCCAAACCCAGGCCATCCCCATCCCTCCAAGCATGGAGCCAGGGCAGCCCATGCTGTGGAGTGTCCTGTTAGTAAAGTACTAAACACTGCAGGCAGCCTCAAATCCTGCAAGAGATTGTTGTGCTTCCAGTGCAGATACAAAGGCCAGGACAGAAGTTTTCAGCAAGTGCTCTGAGGGTTTCAGTCTCTTGCAGGACTTTATTCCTTTTTAGTTTACGGAAAGCCATCCTTGAGATCTGAAACCTTCTAATGAATGGTGTTTGCAGCTGTCCCTGGCAGTTTGTGTGCTGCTGGCATTGGGAGGTTTTGAGGGTTTTTGAATTGTTTTTAACGTGGTTATTAGTTTTAGAATGCTGATTTTCTTGCCTCTCTACCTGGGATAGAGCTCACTAAGCAGCACCAATTCTCGTGCATTTGGGCTTGGCAAGCCTGTTAAGTCTAGAGGAATTAGGAAGATATCGCAAGATTTCTCACCTGTGTTCTGGGGGAGTTTCTGTGTTGATAGTTTTTCATTTACTAAGCCTGAAACATCATTTTAAACTTCCCAACTATCATTCTTCCCAACTCCCCTGTCAGCTGGAAAGCAAAATAATGCCCAGAGAGAGCTGTCAGGGTTCCCTGCCTCTGTTCTCTCCCCTTCCCAGCTGCAGGCTGTGTAAGGCCTGGGGCAGATCCTGCAGCAGGATGTGTTGGTCATGTCCCTGGGGGCTCTGGCTCTCTGCTAAAGATGTTGGTTACCTGCAGAGGTTCATTCCTGAGGCCTGGCACATGCTGCCAGGGCTGGAATCCTCTTCCTGAGGGTTTCACTTTGCCAGGGCCTGCAGCGCCGCGCCACCCCTCACCCCAGCGAGCTGAAGGTGATGAAGAAGGTGATTGAAGTCCGGCGCAATGAGGTGAACGCTGCCAAGGCTGATGCCAACCCCACCTCTCCCAGCTCGGAAGTGAGTGCTGGTCACTGGGGAGTGGATAACCACAGAGAACATGGGGGTCATGGTTTGGGTTGCAAGGAATCTTACACACCATCGAGTTCCACCTCCATGCCATGGGCAGAGACATCTTCCTCTAGGAACACGTAGCATATGTGGGAAATGGGGAGGTAGAAAGGACTGACTTTTGGGGAAGACTGGGAGGGACTGAGAATGGATTGCCCAGGAAGGTTGGGAATCTGCCTTGAGATGTCATAGGCGGCCTGTGAAATAGAGAAGGAGATAGAACCAGGAGACAGAGAACAGTGTAAGGGGAATTGCATGTGTCAGTATCAGTTTTGTTATAGCACAGGGAGAGGAAGAGAAGGCTCTGATATTCCAAGTAAAGAAGGATGGGAATAGAGCACTTGGAGGAGGCACCTTGCTGCCCCGGTGGGAGCTGAGAATAAATGCCTCCACAGGAGGTGGAGCGGGGTGGACCCAGGTCACATGGAGGGGGGGCTGTGGGCAGCCTGAGGAAAAGCTGGTTCTGTCTGTGCTGGGTCGTTCACACCTCACACCAGTCACGCTGCGTCCTGGTTCCATACTGACCATCACAACCATTTTCTCAGGAGAAGAGGCTGAGTGCCACATCGAATCGCAGCGAGGACTCCCACCTGTCCACCAGCACGGCCTCTGTGGACTGCAGGGCAGAGGAGAGGGATCGGGGCTGGCCCAACGGGCAGGTGCCCGACGTGCGGGAGCTGGAGAAGGAGGCGAAGGCCAGAGCAGAAGAGGAGCGCAAGGAAGCTGCTGAGCAGGAGGAGGAAGATGTGGAAGTGGAATACAATGAGGTAGGAGGCTGGGAACTGCAGCAGGGTCATGAGAAAAAGTGAAAGGACCTGGAAGTTTCAGAGGAAGTGGGAAATAGATGTGTAGGTAAATGGATGTGGGATTTGTGCATCACTGGAGGCAGATCCAGGCTATGGAAGGCAATGCAAGCAGAGACTGAGACATCTTGTGGGAGCTGCACGCAAGGGAGCCTGGGGTGGACAGTGTGGGAGCCAGGCAGGCTGTGGGAAAATTGGGGTGACCGTGAGAGGTTTGAATGCCCTCCATCTCTGGAGCCGACAGAATCGTGTCTGGGGGAAAGCGTAGTTGTGGAAGAAGGGAAGGATGGGGCAGTGGTAATCCATTCTTGCGTTTTCCTGAGCACACAAGCGGTGACTCTGGCTCTGCCTGTGCCAGGAGAGGGCCACAGGGACAGCAGGGTCTGTGCTGCCACCCCTCTGTTCCTTGAGGCTCACGGCATGTCTGGGGCTCTGCTGTTACAGCCTACTGTACACTTCGCTGAGGACACGCTGATACGGAGTGAGGATGAGGATGAGGATGAAGAGCGACCATTCCCAGTGGAGAAGCAGAGGCTTATCCGCAAGGACACGCCCCATTATAAGAAACACTTCAAGATCACTAAACTGCCCAAGCCAGAGGCAGTGGTGGCACTTCTGCAGGGGCTGAACAGTGATGGGGTCCCCAAAGAGGAAGAGGAGTTGGGAGGCTGCAATAATAACACAGAGCCCAGGGATCAGGAGGAAGCATGGGATGAGGATGACAGAAAGAACGGAGCTTTGTCTGCTCAGCCATCGGTGAAGGTAAGGTCTTGTGGGGAGGGGGAAGGTCAGAGGGAGGCAGACCTGCCCTCTGCTCCTGTGATCGAGCAGCCAGGTTGATGTGGTACTGATGAAACCACTGGCAAGAGGCTCCAGCACTTGGGGATGTGCTGAGGGTGGGAGAGCTGAAGGTCCTTGGGGGCTCACAGGGTTGTCAAAATGCTGTGCTGTGTTGCTGTGTCTGCCACCTTCACTGTATCCAGCTCCCTGCACCATGCCCATTCCATGTGCTGTTCCCTGTGCTGCAGGGACAGTTCTCTAGCTCATCACTGGTGGGTTCTGCTGTTCCTTCCAGCCTCCTCCTCACTTGCTGGTTGTTGCTGCTGGTTCACAGGAGGATGAGCTTCATCCCTGTGTGGATTCAATCTTAGACTGACATTTGGGCCACTGACACTTGGCACAGTGCTTCCTGGAGCATGTAAGTGCAGCCAGGAGTGTGCCCATCCCTGTGCTTCCACCCAGACACAGCCTGATGGAGGGTGCATTGGAATTTAGGGGAGTTTGTGCTCTGAAGTTTTGGCCTTACTGGTTATACTGGGCCTTAAGAGACAGGGGGTCCTTGGTTCTCTTCGGCTGAACCACCACATTTGCTTAGGGACACACAGACATTCCTGCTTGAGGAAGTTCCTCACGGTGGAATGGGAATACATGGATGAAGGACACTTCAAGAGATCAGCCCAGTTCTCACCCAAGCTGGTTTGAGAATTTTGAGTTGTGTTTGGTGGGCAGAGGTCAGGATGTGGCTGAGTCTCCATCACAAATCCCACGGGTGAGATGTGGGTCTCTGGATGGGGGAGGTGCTGGAGAAGAACCATGCTCCAGGGTGCTGAGATCATTCCCATCCCTGCTGGAGCTTGGGTTGCCCAGGGAAAGGTCCTTTCCCTCGCTTGGCCATGGAGCCTTTCCCTCTGTCGATGCTTGCCTTGCTCGTTTGAGCCGATGCCAGTCATCCTGTGCTCCCAAGGGATGAGGCCAGTTTTCCCACTGATGGTGAAGTTTCTCAGAAGGAGTGTTTGAAGCTGTCCTAAGTCTCCTTCATCCAAGACCTATCATACTTGGGAGTGCCCTCACCCCAAAAGGTTATTTTAGCTGGGGACTCAGAGCTGAGGAGGCACTGACCCACTGGCAGAGCTGTGGTGCCTGCTCAGAGGTGGAGTACCTGTCAGAAATTACCCTGGCTGTCAGCTAAGCCTTCTGCCTGGGACTCAGTTCTCCTTTCTGTGGGGCTGGGTTGGATGCCTGCTCCATGAAGACATTTATTTGCTGCCTCCTGAGCTTTATTCCAGGAATGGGAATGTAGGGAGCAGTGTCTCCCTGTGCAGGGAGGCTTGTGCAAGAGGTGCATTGAAGGAGGAGGCAGGATAGGCTGTGCAGGAGCTGAATCCTAAAACCAGAGGGTTTTGTTTCGAGGACAGTTGGTTTTCAGAAGAAATCCTGAGGTTTCCTGCACTTGAGAGCAGGATCCCAGGTGCCTGTCAGGATGTGCTTTTCCACCAGAGGAAGGGGTTGGTGCAGTTGTGTTTGGGACTGCTCGTTCCTGTGCAGCAGCTTGTGGCACTGCAGGCTCCTCCGTGCATTCTCCTGTATTTAACCCTTCCTCCTTCCAAGAGTGACCTGGTATGGAGGGGATGAGGTCAGCTAATGGTGGTCAGCTTAGGGGTCAGGGCCTCAGGGTGCCAGCATGAACAAAACCTGTCCTTGGGGGTGCTCCTTGGCAGGAGTGCACTGGCACTTGGCACTCTGGGAGCCCATGAGTAGCCCTGGCACTGCTGAGGTGCTGAGCAGGAGTTGGCGCTGCTCTGGTGCCGAGGGGTCAGCTCTGGAGCTGTGGTGTGAGTGGGCTCAGCCCCAGAGCTGTGGAGGTCAGCAGAGACCCTGTGAGCTCTGGAGGTCAGCAGTGACTCCAGGAGCTGGATCAGTCCTGGAGCTCTGGAGGTCAGCAGTGGCCCTGGGAGCTCTGGAGGTCAGCAGTGACCCCGGGAGCTGCAGCAGCCCCGGCGTGCCGTGCGTGTGTTGGGTGGTGGTGGTGGTCGTGGTGGCGGGTTTGGTTGATGCTCCACTAATCCGCATGCCTCTTTGCTGGTTCCTGTCCTAACAGGGGGTGTCGTTTGATC
The DNA here is from genome assembly GCA_013390105.1 of Tichodroma muraria. Taxonomy (NCBI): domain Eukaryota; kingdom Metazoa; phylum Chordata; class Aves; order Passeriformes; family Sittidae; genus Tichodroma; species Tichodroma muraria. The sequence goes on along the minus strand of WAAG01054422.1, from coordinate 67,486 downwards.
AAGCCAATAATCTGCTGATTGAACCTGCTCGCATTGAGGAGGAAGAGGTCTGTACCACTCCTACTGTTCTCTCTCTGCCAAAAATCATCCAGCCTGCTTGATTTGCTTCCCAGCCTCACCCGTTGTTGTAGGGGGAACTCTGATCTCTCTGGGTCAAGTGGCTTCTGGACCTGGCTGATCACAAACACAATGATTGTTTCCTCCTTGCTGTCCCCTTTTCCTCCTTTCCCATCCTTGAGGTGAGAGTGGCTGCTGCAGAGCAGGAGTGAGATGGAAATGATGTAAAAACCAAAGGGGCTGAGGTGGGAAGTTTGGTTCCTATTTGCTGTGTGTTGATGGAGAAGTGTCAGTAACTTTCTCCAGGCAGGTTTCACAGGAGCTGCTGGAAGCAGAGCGCTCCTGCCACTGACAAGAGGCAGGAACAGCATCCATGCTGACAGCTTGCATGGAGATTTCTCCCATAGGACAGGTGGTATAGGGCCACCAGACCCGTGTGCTGCCTGGGAGTGTTGACCTGGGTGCCTCTCAGAACTTGGCTCTGCTGTTGCCTCAGGTGTGAAACAGGCATTTTTCTTGGTTTTGGAGTAAGGCTTTCCAGGAGTGAGGTGACGAATCCTTTCCACCCAGGCAGAACATGAGCTGGCTCAGGTGTGGTCCCCTGTTAGTAGATCCTGAAGATTTGTCCATCTTTCTCCATCTCTAGGTCCCTGAAAACCACTTTAGTATTTCTTGCATTTCTCTTTTGCATAATCTTCTGATCCTGGAAGTCTTTTCCAGCCTAAATGATTCTGTGATTCCTGGGTTTGGCTGGTTGGAGGCCCCAGGCTGGCTGTGGTGTCTCCTCAGCACAGTCCCAGTGCACTTACTGTGAGGAAGAACGTGGTTGTGCAGCTCCCAAGGACCAGCCTGCGAGAGATGCTAGGGATGATTGGTGGTGAAGTCACCCAAGAGCAGACCAACTTTGGGAAGTTGATTTGGAATACTTGATTGTCCTGCAGCTCTGGGGAGTGCTCAGCAAGGAACCGTCCATGAGTCAGGGTGCTCCAAGCCCTGACCAGCCTGTCCTTGAACACTTTCAAATGGCATCTGCCTGCTGTTTCCAGGGATGATTCCTTGAGAAGAATCAGTGGGTTGATGGAACTGAGCAGAGAGCTGGTGCCCTTGGGCAGCACGGTTTGAAGTTCATTATACTGCTGTCACATTCCTTATATAATTTAATACAGCCCCGAGAGAAAAGGGACTACTGATTCCTGTTTGTGTGTTCCTTAATCCTGAACCATAATGGCGAGCTGGAGACTGATCTTGGAGCAGAACTGGAGAGAGGTGCCCAGCTTCTGCCAGCACCCAACCTCGAGTACACCCAGAGCTCCAAGGGGGCTCTGCTGCAGTCAAAGAATAACTGTTGAAGTGTGTGCTACCCTGTGGATATCTGGATTCCAGGGCTGGCTCTGTTCCATCCCTCAGAAGTGGCTCTACCGGGATGTAGAGAGGCTTTGGCAGGAGAAAAACAGCGTACTGAACACCTGTCTGATGCCACGAGGTTAGACCTGAACTCTGTTTTCAAGTAGTTCTGATGGAATAGCCTGGAAAGCTGCTGGGCAGGTTGCAGGAACAGTTGGAAGGAGGATCCCAAATGGTGTTTCAGTGTCCAATGCTGCTTTGCTGTAGCAAAGGCTGGTGCCATCCCTGTCCTTGGGTGTACCCTGCCTTATCCCATGTCCTGCAGAGCCCCTGCAAGTCCAGGAGCTACAGAGGGTTCTGTGCTGCCAAAGCTTGTGCTGCTGGGGCACATTGACAGGATTTTGTCTCTCGCTCTGCCCAGGGACAGAAGGAGCTGCCATTCCACTCCCTGGGAAGGAGAGAAGGTTTCCAAAGATGCTGGATACCTTCTTTGCTGCTGCTGCTGCTCAGGTGTCACATCCTGTTGCTTTGCAGTCAGGAGTGAGTCAAGTCTTCTCCCTGAAGGAGCCTCATCCTGTGGAAACTGCTCAGGAATGTCACCATTTGAGTTGGAATGCCAGCCTCAAGCCTTGCACCAGTTAGTATTTGCCAGCAGCAGATGTGACAGCACAGCCTGGTCCTGGAGCATCCTGTGCTCAAAGGGTTCAGTTTTGGAAAGGCCAGCACGGGTAGTGGGGAGCACTGGGATGTGCTGGGAGCCATCCTGGCCCTCTGTGTGAGGCTGCTCTTTGCTGCTGCACACGTGGAGCTCCTCCCATTGCTCTGGTTTTGCATTTACGGGGTGAGCGTGTGCTTCATCAAGGCATTGTCAGACTTGGAATTCTTATGTAGCAAATTTGATTTTCCCACAATGTGACCCATAAATTTTAAACCCAGAAAAGTTTAATAAACCTTTTGTGTAGTGCAGGAGAGGTCATGTCACCTTTGTTTGCTCACCTGGCTTGACTGGAATATGACAGAGTGGAGTCTTTTTGATGTTAAAAAAAGATACAACACTCCCATTTCTCTCCTTTCATTTTTAAGATGATCAAAGTTCCCACTGAGCAAAGAAAAACGTGCCATATTTTCTGTTTTAATTTGTCTGACTTTTGATTTATCGCCATCAAAATGTTTTTATGAGCTTTTCTTACACATTTGGAGGGTCTTCAATGTTTTTTATAGAATCATAGGATTGCTTGGGTTAGAAGGGACCTTTTAAATGTCACCCAGTGCGCCCCCTCTGCCATTGGCAGGGGCACCTTCCACTATCACAGGTTGCTCCCTGCCCTGCCCAGCCTGGGCTGGAGCACTCCCAGGGATAGGACAGCCACAGCTTCTCTGGGCAGCTGGGGCCAGTGTTCTGCCACCTTTCTCAGGCCATGACCCTCTGGTTTGGAGGTGGGTTTGTGATCTCTTCTGTAAGTGTACAACTTCACCTATGGACCTGTGTTAAGGCACGATTCGGGCGCGGGTCTCCCACAAAGTGTTGGAGATTAAAGACTGATTTATGTGGTTGCTGCTTGTTCTTCATCACTGATCCCTGCCTCAGCTGCAAGTTTTGTCTGATCCAGAGTTCTCTGAGGACCAAGGAGCAAAGTGTGCAATGATTTCTCACACAAATGCAGTCCCATCTGCAGTTTCCTTTCCCTGCTCTAAGAGTGGGGCAGGATCATTTTGGTCTGCTCTGTCACGTGATCATCTTGTTGGCCTTCACAAAGAGGGCAGAAAGCAGCAGAAAAGCGACTGATGGAGAGAAAATTACATGTTTAAACACAGTGCTACAGCAAATCCAGTTCTCCCTCCTGCACTAGGCAGATGCCCTGAATGGTGTGTAACAGACACGGGGCTTTGCTGCTTGGTACCAGGGCTACAGACAAAAGTCAGGCACTACAATGACCCCGTGGAAGTTACGGGGGCTGAAGCATTTACCTGCCTTAAAACTGGTCCCTGTTTGCTGCAGCATGTTCTGACTGTGTCAGTGGAGGAAAACAGCAACTCCTGAAAGGTTCCAAGACACTGTAGTGAGAACCAATGCCCGGCTTGGATGTGGGCACTGGAATGAGGCCAGAATCGGGTAGGTTGGTGTTTCTGGAAGATACCATTGAGCTGGAAAAGGACTGTGCTCAACTCAGGAACAGCAAAGCTGAGTTTGCAAGGAAGATAACAGATGATTTGGAAGAAGTGCTGAAGTCAAGTCTCCTATCATGACTGGCAACCCAAGACTATGCTCTGGTTAGTAAGTCAGTGAAACTTTTTATTAAATACAGATTGTTTCATCCTGTTACACAGTGTGTGCGCACACACAGATTCCTCCTCCAAGGAGAACCCCAAAACTTCTCCATATTTCTGCTTCTGGAGTGATTAGAAAACTTACTTTTACTCTCTCATTTGTTAGTTCATTGTTTTCATTGTATTTTATCTTGTCCAATCTCTTCCCTGCTGGCTGACCCATTGCCTGCTTGTCTTTGGTGTAATTCTGCAGAGACCAGTCCTGACTCCTTCCAGCCTTCCTTTTGCTGGATTGGAGAAACCCAATTCCTCTGGTGTTCTCTGGCAAGAGGGATTTCCATTTATTCCATGCCTTTCTCACTGCCTGTTCTTTCACCTGATCTACCTGAGCTCAGGTTTAGTGACTACAGACAACATGAGAGAGTTTATCCAGACCTTAGTTCACTAAATTCCATACTTGTGTTTTCATTTCAAATATGGTAGTTGCTGTTCCTGGATGGGAATTCTCTTTACCACCTTTGTTCAAACCTTTCTTACACCTTTAGCTTTTCTTCCTGTATCCTTCAGGACTTGGGGAGGTTTGGGCTCCAAACAAGGTGCACTTAGAGGTGTCTCTGCCTGTATGTTCTAAAGCAGGTGATGCCAGGTTTAGTGAAAGTTTTCCATGTATTCCACTGTTCTGTGGATAAATGCTCACCTCCTGCAAGGCCTGCCCTTAGCAGCACATTGTTGAAGTGGATTTTAGGAGAGTTCTAACCTCCCAGTCTTTATAGTCTTGTAATTGTGTATTAAATGATGGGCAAACCAGACCTTTAGAACAGTCTGAAATTGCTGGGCTGAGAAGAGTCTCCAGTGGAATTTTATAGTGGAAAATATAGTGCAAACACATGACTGCTCCAAGGATTTCACCACACAAGAAGGGTCAGTAAGAATAGGAATAAAAATTCTGTGCTGCTGAAGAGATGAAACAGAATGTGTTCTAGTGTTACCCGTTCCAGCTGAATCCGAGTGTAGGTTTTTGTCCTGTTTCTGGTTCTGAAATGGTTTGAGGATTGGTGGCTTCGGACAATGCTTTCTGCTTCTCTTTAAGCATTTGTGTGTTTTCATTTCTAGAGAGACCCTGTCCTGCTGCATGCCATAGTTTGGCCAGCCCAGATCCTTGCAGGATTCCCTTCTTTTTCTATTTCTGTACCTGTGGCAAAGCTGACTGCCCGTGGTGATAAGGAGGAAGTACCAACTTCCTAAGTCCCAGTTTGCATGTTCATGAATCAAATAACTAATCCTGGAATTGTAAACCAGCCCAGGCTGAAGGGGCCTTGAAAGGCCCAAGGTTTTGAGGGGAAGGAGCCTTGGTGAGGTTATTGGCACCCCAGCCCGTGGTGCCGGGGTGACTCAGCACCTCCCTGTGGGGTTTGTCACAGTGAAGGATTGTTTTCTCTGCAAACATTTCTTTCGTGCACCAAGATGAAATCATAGCTTTATATAGACACACAGCAATAGTCCTAATCTTGCTATGAATCTGTAGCCATGCCTCACAGCTATCAGATAGGAGTCTCGTGTGATCTGTGAATATTCATGTATCTGTAGGAACCTCAGCTTTTATTTGTGCTTCAAATGTAACCATATTTCATGTCTTAAAAAGGCATCCTTGCTTCCTTCTCCCTTTGGGGAATGTGGTCACTGTCCTTGAGTCTCCTGGGAGAGGGATGTGCAGGACCAGAGCAGCACCCTGAGCATGGCTGGTTCCTGTCCCATCTGCTCCCAGTGGGGCTGTGGCTGTCCCTGTCCCATCTGCTCCCAGTGGGGCTGTCACCAGTGGGGCTGTGGCTGTCCCTGTCCCATCTGCTCCCAGTGCTGCCACCAGTGGGGCTGTGGCTGTCCCTGTCCCATCTGCTCCCAGTGGGGCTGTGGCTGTCCCTGTCCCATCTGCTCCCAGTGGGGCTGTCCCTGACCTGTCTGCTCCCAGTGCTGCCGTCAAAGCTCTCATTGAGGGTTCTCTGCTTTGCATTGGTTTTGTGGAGGTGTTCAGTGAGAAGTCAGTGAAGTGCTCAAACTTCTCTGTACTGTGCCCACCATCTCTGCCCTCCAGATACCCTTTCCTTTGAGAACTAAACCCATTGGAAGAGAGGAAGGAATAACATCAGAACCAGGAAACCTCCAGCCCATGTCCAGGGGCTGCTCTCCTGTGAGGGCTGCTTTTCCTTCATGTTCCTTTTCCACTGTCTGGGGTTAATTTAGCTCTCAGCAGTCACACAGCAATCTCCCATCTCCCTTTTGCTCACTGATATTTTCAGCCTGTCTCCTTGTCCCCATGAGCTGTCACTGACCAAAGCCAGACAGATTTAGCTCTTCTCATCTTTCCTGGTGAATCAGTGCCTCCAGATCCTGCTCTTCCATGTCCCAGCTGTAGGCACCCGAGGTGAAAAGAATCCCAGAATTATTTAGGTTAGAAAAGACCCCCAAGACCATCAAGTTCATCCTTTGATCCACACCTTGTCACCAGATCAGAGCACTGAGTCCCACATCCAGTCATTCCTTGAACACCTCCAGGGATGGTGACTCTACCACCTCCCTGAGCAGCCCCTGCCAAGGCCTGGTGACCCTTTCTGGGAAGAAATTCTTCCCGATGTCCAACCTAAACCTTGAGGCTATAATGTGACAGTTACAGACTGATGTGTTATGTTATGTTACATTATGCTGACTGAACGTGAAGTGACAGGAGCTGAGGGGCCCAGACCTCAGCAGGATAAAGGGCTCCTTTCCCTGCTGGGTGCTCAGCTCCTGGCACTCTGTGCATCAAGATTTCTGGGCTGTTCATGCCCATGTATGAGGCACCATGGAGCTACCATCCATGGTTTTGTCTGATCCTCTCCCACAGAATCTAGTGGCAATAAATTATGTAATTTACTTGAGCTTTATATCAAAAAGCATTTTTTAAGCCTGCCACTGCTGACAATATTTCATTTGGTATCTTACTGAGTTCCACTGAATATCTCTAATGCTTTTGTGATTGCAAACATGGAATAATAATCTCCTGTAAAGTTACTAATGGCATGAAAAGATAAAAAGAGTCTACCTCCCTCTCCTGAATTGGAAGGCTCCCGGCCTCCCCTCATACGGAATTATTTCAGTTCTGTCTGCTTTAGAGTAAGGCCACACCTGATACATCTTGACAGAACCCAAGTTCTTGTTTCTCTCCTGATGACTCTCACCTGGTTCTTGGCTTGTACAGCACACACACCTGTACCAGCATTGGGTGATGTCAGTGCCTTGGAGCACAGGTTCCGTGTTTTGCATAAGTCTGCTTAGTGAATCTTCACTTCATCAGCCAAGTCTGGAGTCTTCTCAGAATGAAGTAGTTTGGGTTTTCAGAGACCTGGTGTTCATAAAATTCAGCTGTTTCTCATCAGAGCCATTTGTGTGCCTGGTAAGAGCCACATGTGTTCCTCAGTTACTCCTCTGGAATAGTGTCTAGATGAGGAGCTGATGGTTACAGGCGTCATCCTGTGTAGTCTCTCAGTCCATCAGCACAATATAAGGGATCTCAGGGTAAAAAAGCCCAGAATTTTGGAAGTGCTGTATAAGTATCTCAGTGATCTCAGGCAAATGTTGGGACTCTTGAGCGCAAGTTGTCCAGTTCTTTTGATTTTTGAAAAGGTTATTGATGATATTTAATGGATTCTTCAGCTGCTGTTGAAGTGAGATCCTTCACCTTCACGTGGCACCTATCCCTCGTCACACGTCTGACCCAACATAAATCCAAATTATTTCTTGCAGTGTGCATTTCCTGTGTCAGTATGACAGTCTCAAATAAATCTTTTGGAACATGTGAATGTGAGGAGTGGACGCTGAGAGTCAGGGAATCAGTAAGGTTGGAAAAGACTTTGAAGATCAGCAAGTCCAACTATCAAGCCAGCACCACCACCATGTTCATCACTAAACTATGTCCTCAGGTGCCATATCCACATGTTTTTTGAACACTTACAGATGTGAGGACTCCACCTCTGTCCTGGCAATCCATGCCAGGGCTGGACAGCCATTTACAGGAAGGAATTTTCTCAGTATCCCACCTAAACCGCTCCTGGCACAACTTGAGACTGTTTGCCATTGTCCTGTCCCTTGTTCCCTGGGAGCAAAGCCTGACCCCCACCCACCTTGTTCCACTTTCCTGTCAGGGAGTTGGAGACTGAGATGGTCCCTCCTGAGCCTCCTTTTCTCCAGGCTGAGCCCCTCAGCTCCCTCGGCCGCTCCTGGTGCTCCAGACCTTTCCCCAGCTCTTCTCCTGTGTCTGGACTTGCTGGAGCCCCTCAATGTCTTTTTTGTTATGAGAGGCCCCAAGCTGAGCCCAGCTGCGTGCATCCACACGTACAGCCATTTATAAATTGGTGCCGATGCCAGCAGGAACTTTCTGTCTCCTGGATGTGAAGCCCATGAACCCCACTCCCGTGGGTGTGTTTGGAGGAAGAACTTGGGCTTTCAGCAGCTCTCAAGTACAACAGCTCTGGGTCCTGTGGATGCCATGGTTGGTCACTGCCTCAGTGTCTGCCGTGCCCCTGACAGGCTGCAGGAGTCCCCGGTGATGAGTTGCACAGCACAGCAGCAAATTCAGACTGCCCCAAATCTGTTGGGCAGCACACAGATGTCCCTGGCTGCTACTTGAAACTGAGTCTGTCCAGGTGTGCAACACTTCTGGTGTGTACAGTTGCTTCCTGAAAGCTGGGAATTCTTGCAGGAGCAAGTGGACCTGTTAACAGGGAAGGTGGGTGGATGAGCTTTAAGGTTCATTCCCACTCAAACCCTTCCATGATTCCACGTTAAAAAACAGTTACACCAAAAACCATATGAAAACTGGGTTGAGGTGGCCCCAGTTCATGTTTGGCACAGGCAGAGGGGAGGAGGTGGAGCTGCTTGCCTGGGTCGTGTTCGGTGCCACTGATGGTGAATGGGTTCCCAGTGGGAGCCTGGGGGAAGGGATGGCGGCTCAAAGCTGATGTGGCAGCTTTTTTAATTTCCCCACTTTTCCCCAGCATTGCAGCACTTTCCTGTGCAGAGCTGGACCCCTCTTGAGGAGTTGGGATTGGGGTGCACTTTCCATGAAGGTTTGTCCTTTCTCCAGAGGAAGAAGCAGCGAGTTTTGGTGGGGAGCAGTACAGATCAGATCATCTGAGATGGGCTGCAGGTGGATCCCAGGTGGATTCCCTTTGGGGGAAAAATAGACAAAGAGTAAAATACCCAGTAGAGTCCATGGCAGGAGCAATGGCAAGGAGGGAGCTGAGCTGTCCCTGCTGGGGGCAGCTCTGTGCTGTGGTTCCAGTGCCAGTCCAACATCGTGCAGTCCAGGCAGCCCAGGAGTAGCCTTAGGAAAAAGAAGCTTTGGGGAACAAACGACTTAAGGGTTTAGTGCAAGAAACAGCCTGAGCTGCAACATGAAGGGCCATTACAGGCTGCTGGATCCAGGTCCTTCTTAAGATTCATATTCATATCAGTTACTCTTTGCATAAACCTCAAGCAAACATCCACCAATTCATTTCCTCACCACACTGGTTTTTGTGGGAGAACTGATTTGCCTTGGAGTTTGAAATCTTCTTTTCAGCCTACATATATTTATATCTAATTCAAGCCCCTTTGCTGCAGTTGTCTCAGTATTTTTATTCTGGCCTGTTTTCTCCTTGGTTTTGCTTTTCAGAGTACATTGATGGACAGAAAGTTCTTCCTCCTCAGGCCAGTTGGCTTTTCTGGCAGGTTTCCCCATATTTTTAGAGTGGTTTGCTGAATGTGTGAAATCCAGGGGGTTTGTGGTATATCTTTCAGTTAGTTTACAGCATTAGTTTCCCATACAGCTGGAAGTGACTTTCTGTGACCAGTGACATCAGACAGTCCTCAGTCATTGTCCAAAATCATGATCCTGTCCAATGGATTCGGGCACTGAGCAGAACCATCAGCTGTCTTCCTGGGAAATACCTTGATCCTGCTATTAGCCTAGTCTGTAACCCTTGCTTGAAGACCTGGGGTTCTATCATCCTTAGAAGCTTTTGTGTTGAATGCAGAATTGCACAATTTCCTGATCACCAGGATCATCAAGTCCAGCTTCTGGCCCTGCACAGAGCAACCCCAAAAATCCTCCCATGTGCATGAGAGCATTGTTGTAACGCTCCTTGAACAATACAGATGTGAGTCTTTAGAGCTTTCTAGAGTCCAGTGGGTCTGGATGGAAAAACATGGGTTTTGTAAGGCACGGTCATGCAAGAAGCATTTGTCTGGTCAGGAGCTGGTTTGAGTTGGGCTGTCTTGGATATGGTGCTCTCTCATCACTACCCCATTTCTGTCTTACTTGGGTATTCCAAAGCTTGGAATTTTACTCGGTTTCTGGCTCTTGCACCAGAGACAGTGAACTGATGGTAGGTCTAGAATCAGGGATTTCCCTGGGGAGATCCCAGAGCGTTCTGCTGTGCTGTTAACTTGGTGTCAAAGGAACTGGCGGAACACCTCAGTTTGTTTCACATTTCCTGCAGTGGATTTTTGGTTTGGTTTTGTTTTAAACTTAGCAGAATACTGGAGCTCCACAAGACATTGGTTCTGTCATTGTGGAAGTGAAAGAGGGTTGGAAGGGAAGTGTTAAGGAAGGAAATCTCCTGCTTCCTTTGCTGCCCATGCTGTAGCCATGTGGAGCTGACATTGACACTTGACATCTCTGCAGCAGCCTCTCTCCATCCTGGGCTTTGTTTCCAAAGAGGTGACATGGAGGATGGCAAATTTGGTTCTCTAGAGGAGTTTGTGCTTATTTCTGTCACCTACCTCACCAGCTCCTTGGTCCTTGGCCCTGAGAGAGTCCTATCTATCCTGTTCCTTTCCCTGTATCCTACCACATGCTCCCTGTCTTCTTCTCCTGACTGTGGCATTGTGAGTGGTTCATGCTGGTGTCCTTAAAAGAAACAGCTCCAGGTCAAGTCAGATCAGCTGTTGGCAGTGGGCATAATTGGGTGTGTAGAGGTGGGAGGTAGGAAGGAGAAGACTTGTGGATCGCTCAGCTGCGATCCTGAGCAGCTGGGGCAGAGGGAAGCAGAGGATCTGGGCAGAGCAGATGGGGGTTTTTGGAGTTGTGTGTTGATTTCCATCAATGCAACAAAGCCAAGTATCCATCCAGAGTATTCTGGACAAGGTGCCATCCTCGTCACTGCACACTACACTGGGGTGACCTGGAGTCCCCCAGTGGCTGATGGAATTACACTCAGAGGGAGCCCCATGGCAGAGCCAGGCTGTGGTGTGAACGCTGTCCCTGTTCTGTGATCCAGTTCCAGTCCGTGGCTGCCCAGTTTGCTTTGTGGTGGAATCCCCTTCTGCTGTGTCCATCGTGAGCAAGCTGACTGTTGGGTCAAGACTCAGCTGTGGGAAGGGATTTGTGTGTTTCATGCATTGTGGTGGTGATGCCTCCGAGGCATGAGTGCCACGGCTCCCCCACGGGTGCCACGGCTCCCCCAGTGCCAGCAGATAACTTGGAGTTGCTGTTTTTTATGAAGAGTCGTGCCTTGCTGGGGGCACTGACCCATAACCACTGTCCCTTTGCTTCCAGCTGACACTGACCATCGTGCGGCAGACGGGGGGGCTGGGCATCAGCATCGCGGGGGGCAAGGGCTCCACCCCCTATAAGGGGGACGATGAGGTAAGACCTGGGCTGTGTCCCTGCTGGGGCTCCTGCTTTCGGGGACTGCTTCTCCGTAGCTGGAGGTTGGGTGTCCTTCCGTGTGAGCGTTTCGGGGCCAGGGGGAGCAGCCCTGAATCCCCCCAGAGCAAGAGCTTGGTGGGGTGGAGCAGACTCCTGTCCCCGAACCAGGATGGTCCGAGCTGGAGCAGCCACGGGAGCAGAGGGTTCCTTCCCAGTTGTGTCCTGGGGCACAGAGTGTGGGGTTGTTCCCCACCTGGTGACAACAGCTGTGTCACGTGCCAGTTCCGCTGGTTAACGCGTCATTCCCTGCTCCTGTGTCTCACCTGGGGGCAGCCCTGCCATGGGGTTTCTGTCCCCCTTGTCACCTTGGGGTACCCTGCAATGAGGTTTCTGTTCCCTTCTCCCAGCTCCTCAGCGGGATGGTGTGGTTGCCATGTCCCCTCATTCTGGGTTCAGGACTGGCCAGGGGCTGACCCCTCATTGGAGCTGAGGGGGCTGAGGGGTCCCTGCACTCCACAGGGGTAAGGAATGGGCTCTCCGTGTAACAGCTGGTTTTGTTTGCAGGGCATCTTTATTTCCCGTGTGTCTGAGGAGGGTCCTGCAGCTCGCGCAGGGGTCCGTGTTGGTGACAAGCTTCTGGAGGTAAGGACTTGAGTCCTGTGATGAAGGAAATGCTTCTGATAACTTGGAGTGGAGGTATGAGATGATTTGGAATGGATTTGCATCACATGTTTTAGACCAAATTAGCCACTAGGAGATGTGTAAGAGCTAAACAAAATCCCTTTGGCTCAGAGATAGTTGTTTAATTTATGTTACTATGAATCTTTTATTGCTTTATAAGCTCCTGCATTTCCTCTGGCCCAGCTCTGAGGTGCTGTGTGACCCAGGTGGGAAGAAATAAATCCCAGCAGGCTGAGCTCTGCGTACGTGGGCAGGGCAAAAGTGAACCCTTACCCAGGGAGCCAGCCATGGGAATTGTTTGGGTGGGAAGAGACCTTAAAGCTCATCTCATTTCACCTCCTGCCATGGGCAGGGACACCTTCCACTAGACCAGGTTGCTCCAAGCCCTGTCCAACCTAGGCTGCCTGGGCCTGATCCCCTGGTTGTCCCTTACATGCCCCACTCAAGATGATCTGCTGTGTGACATTCCCCACACTGAGGGACTGTCACACTGACACCTCCAGGAGCTTCAAGAGTGTGAGCAGGTGGATGTCCCTTCTGGAAGATCAGCAAGGGTCCACCTGAGATGTGTTGAATTTTGCTGAATTTTGTTGCTGGAGATGGTTCTCTGTGGAGGATGATCTGTCTGGGATGTTGCCTGTAGGGATGCTATGGGTGTAGGGAACTTAGGATTCCCTGTGGGGAAAGAATTCCTCTGAAGGGGCCTTTCCTTGGTTGCTCTGGCCTGGGACAGGTAGCAGGTGCTGTGGGAATGCAGGAAAATTTCCCAGAGGTCTGGACCTGTGGGATCAGGACCTGGGTGGGGTGTGGTAGGGCTGAGACAGTTCCCTCAGGCAGCAGTTGAGAGTTCCCTCCGGCTGAGGCTGGGGCCGTGTGTGGGTTTAGGGCTATGTGTGGGTTTAGGGCCGTGTGTGGGTTTGGGGCTGGGTGTGGGTTTAGGGCCGGGTGTGAGGCTGGGGCCGTGTGTGGGTTTAGGGCCGTGTGTGAGGTTGGGGCCAGGTGTGAGGCTAGGGCTGGGTGTGGGTTTAGGGCCGGG
>WAAG01054422.1:24739-54269 GCA_013390105.1 Tichodroma muraria | reverse complement strand
TGTGTGGGTTTAGGGCCAGGTGTGAGTTTAGGGCTGTGTGTGGGTTTAGGGCCAGGTGTGGGTTTAGGGCTGTGTGTGGGTTTAGGGCCAGATGTGAGGCTAGGGCTGGGTGTGGGTTTAGGGCTGTGTGTGAGGCCGGGGCTGGGTGTGGGTTTAGGGCCAGGTGTGAGGCTAGGGCTGGGTGTGGGTTTAGGGCCGGGCACGGGTTTAGGGCCAGCTGTGAGTCCAGTCAGGGCCAAACTGACTGGACAGAACAGTGAGGCTGGGTCCAGGTGTCAGGCGAGGCTGTCACTCTCTGCCCAGGTGAACGGGGTGTCCCTGCACTGTGCCGAGCACCACGTGGCCGTGGAGGCGCTGCGGGGCTCGGGGAGCTCCGTGTCCATGACGGTGCTGCGGGAGCGGATGGTGGAGCCGGAGAACGCCATCACCGTCACCCCCCTGCGGCCCGAGGACGACTACAGTCCCCGGGAGCGGCGCGGGGGGCTGCGCTTCCCCGAGTGCCCCGAGGGAGCAGCAGCCACCGAGAGATTTTCCACCTGCCTCATGCGCAATGAGAAGGGCCTCGGCTTCAGCATCGCTGGTGGCAAGGGCTCAACTCCTTACCGGGCTGGGGACACGGTCAGTCCTGATCCCCTGGGATCCCTGAATCTTCCTCATCCCTGGGCATGCAGCCATGCAGCCTGTCCCTGGGCTGGTGGGCCAGGTGGTCTCTGAGAGACAGGTGTTCTTAAATCAGGCAATCATGGAATTCCAGTGTGGTTTGGGTTTGGAGGGACTTTAAACCTCACCTATTCCATCCCCTTGTCATGGCCAGGTTCCACTCTCCCAGGTTGCTCCAAGCCCTGCCCACTGTGGCTTTGAGCACTTTCAGGGATGGGACAGCCACGGCTTCTCTGGACAACCTGTGCCAGGGCCAAACCACCCTCAGAGGGAACAATTTCTTCCCAATATCCCCTCTAACCCTGCCCTCTGGCAGTGGGAAGCCATTCCCCCTTACGATGTCACTCCAGGGCCTTATTCAAAGTCTCTTTCTCCCTCTTTTCTATAGAAGGAGGGAGGCTGGGAGTCCCAATCCCTGCCAGTGACATCTAATCCTGCTGCTGCCCTCTTGGCACAGATTCCAGGCTCTGGGCCATGGGAGGGCTTTGCCAGGGCCTCTGGGAGCAGAGGGTTTGTGTGGAGTGGAGGAAGCGTCAGGGCAGGGGAAGGGTCTGTGGATGGGAAAGGACTGAGACCTGCCTGGTGTCTGGGAACGGGTTTGGAGAGCCAGGCTCGGGTGAGGGAAAGCCTGGGCTGCTCTGACCCTCCTGACTGTGCTGCAGGGCATCTTCATCTCCCGCATTGCAGAGGGTGGTGCAGCCCACCGGGATGGGATCCTGCGCGTCGGAGACCGAGTCATGTCGGTGAGTGTGTGCAAGGAAGGGGCTGACAGGGCTTCACACCCTTGCTCGCACAGAGGCTGCTTCTCTGTTACTGGAGCTGGATTTTGGGGGTCCTTTCTCAGCTCCTGAAGATGCTTCTGGGAGAGCATTGAATTTGGGTGGTTCTACCCTGTCTGGTGGTGGGTGCAGTTACACCTCCCCTTTCCCCAAACGCTTCATGCAAGTGCTTTCCCCAGGAATGGCATGGAGGCAGGGGACACAGCAGCACTGCCCCAGCCTGGTGTCCCTCTGAAGCCTGGGTGGCAGCTGGGGGGCTCGGCCACGGGGAGAGGGGGAGGAGCCCCTTGGGGCACAGTGGAGTGGCAGGGGCAGCGTGGGCTGGAGCAGAAGGAGCTGCCCAGGGTGCTGTGGAGCAGAGCAGGGGTACCTCAGTGCTTCCCTGCTTCACTTGGAGCTCTGGCCTTGGCCTCCTGTCCTGTCCGTGCGGATCTCACTGCTCTCACCTTGTGTCTTCCTCCCTGTCCTTGCTCCCCTCCTGCGGGAGCCTCTCCTGAGCCTCCCGACCCTCTTCCCACGCTCGCATGCTGCCTCTGAGGGGAACCTCCAAATCCTGGTGCTGGTGGTGGGTTTCTGGCCCAGCTGCTGTGGTAAGAGCACGTGTTACCACAGCGCTGGCGTGAGTAAACACTGATACAGCCTTGTCAGTGCTGGCTTCTGTCTGCTCTATCCCTGGGCTGGGGCTGTGTTGTATTTGGTCAGGCACAACATTTTTTAGTGGAGCTTGGCCCCAGGTCTGGAGCTGGTGTCTTAGCAGGAAGCTTGAACTGGTATAGTATCTCTCCCTCCCTTCTAGTGCTCCTCACTCCTCAAAATCAAGCCCTGACCCTGATTAATGCCAGGTAGACTGAATTATTTTGGATTTGCTCATGTTTTGATGCTCCATGGTACAGAGGCAGTACTGGGACCCATCGCTTGGGGTTGGTTTGCTAGACCTGTGGAAAAAGGAGACACAAAGTCTTAGAACAGATTCAAAAGTCAAACCTGTCTCCGCCCTGCTTCAGCAGCTCTATTTATATCCATGGGCAGCTTCATAGGAAAAGCAGATCTAATTCCCTAGTAATAGCTTGCAGTGGATTCCTTCCGGGATGAGCTCAGGGCTCACAGAGCTTGGGCCTCTGCCGGATTTTGACATGGCTGAGGCGGTGCTGTCATTACTCCTGACACCCCCAGCGGGGTCCCTCCCCTTGGTCACCTGTGCTGAGGTGTGTGTGACCATTCGGGATTGGTGCAGGGCACCAGCTGAAGCTCAGATCCCGTGCTCATCTTTGTTGAGTGCAGGAACATGTCGCCTTTCAGGAGAACACTCACCAGGACTACTTCCAAAACTTCCAAGCCTGCTTACCGCACTCTTTCAAAGCAGCAGTTGCCCATTTTGGTTGGAAACTTCCATGATGCCATGATTTCTAGGATGTGGGTGCAGGTTGCCTGTACCTGCCCAAGGAAGGGGAGAACTTCGCTGGGTACAGGGCTCAGGGGTCCCACAGGCAGGGCCCATTTCCAAAGCCATGGTCTCCTGGTCCTGCTCAGCTCTTACTTTGCCAGAGTTCTGTTTTCTTAAAAAAATAAATACAGCACAGCTTCCTGCTCTTCCCCTGTGCTCTAAATCCTCCTAGATTTCTCCTCAGAGCTGGGATTGCTCCTTTGGCTTTCTTAGGGGAGCTTTGAGCACATGGGTTGAAGAGCCCAGCCTAGGTAACACCCCTCAACCTGCCCCAGTGACTGTCACTCACTCCTCCGGAAGCACAGCTTCCCGGTGCTCCTGTGTCTCTTGGGAGTCATTTTGATGGGGGAAGACACTGGAGTTGCTGGGGAGAGTGCTGGAGAGCTAGATTTGTGGGATGGGAATCTAACAGGGAGGTGCAGGATTGGGAGCAGTTGCTAAGGGCAGCTAATTTTTTTGGGATGGGGCTGGGAAGAAAACTGATTTTGGGGAGATTTAGGATAGTGGTGAGTGACACATGAAGTTGTAATGAGGCAGTGTCAACCCCTGGAGATTTGCCAGGATAATATAATTCCTTGGCACACAGAGAAACGTGGAGCAGGGAAAGGACAGGCACTGTCCCTTCCCCATGGCACTCGGAGAGCCATGCTGCATGACTGGCCTTGCTCTCTAGCTAGATAAAGGCCATGGAAAATTAGCTGCCCAAAAGCTGGGTAGCCCCCAGGATTGCCAAGTAGTGGAGAGTTACTGGGTGAAATGCACCAAGGGCTGTTACATTTGAGACACCTCTGACTATTGGAGTCCTGTGCCCTGGTCCCTGCTCCAGGGAGGCACTGCTGTGCCCTTCTACTCCACCCACATCTGACCACTCTCATCAGGGGCAGGAAAATAGCAGAGGGGATGTGAGAAACGAGAGTGGGTTGTGCTGCAGCAGGTCTGTGTGTGCAGTATCATCGCAGTGTCGTAGAGTCAGAACAAGGCTTGGGTTGGAAGGGACCCTAAAGATCAGCTTGTTCCCACTCAATGAGCATGTTTGGCCTTGATCTGGTGATAGAACCAAAGAGCCAAGTCTCTCCTGTGTGTTGCCTTTGCTAACCACCAGAGGACCCAAGGAATCCTCCCTTCCTAGTCCCCTGGCCACATGGCTGCTGCTTCCTCTGCTGCCAGGTGCAGCTGTCAGCAGGGATGAGTGCAGATTCCAGATGTGGAGCACACTGCAGACACAGCTGGTTCCAGATCAGAGAGGCAGGAGGGAGCAGCACCTTTACAGGTGCACACCTGAGCACAGGTAGTGGTCCCAGGGCAGGAACAGCAGCCAGCCTCTCCCTGGTGCTGCCCTGTGGCTCATTGGGATTCAGCTTGCTGTGGAACGTGCACACATCTTCCTCACTCACTCCAGTAAATGCTCCTGTCGGCAGGTCTCCAGCCTCTGCTCCCAGCAGTGAGGTCTTCCAGGTTCTTTGGTCAGACCCAAGCCTTTCATCCAGTTCTGGGCCACCTCTTGAGTCTTCCCACATTTTGGATTCCTGCTTGCTGACTAGTCTAGCTTGAATTTTACCAGTAGCTCTCACACATGTACCCGGAACAGATTGAACTGCCACAGTAAATACAGAATGTGGGGAGAAGGCAGAGCAGATGTGGACTCAGGCCCAGGGCTTGGCCAGACCAGCACTGACCAGCAGCAGCCTCTTGTTCTTCCCTGTATTTCCCTGTGCTTGTTCCTCACCTGCAGTCCTCTTTCTGTTCTGCTAAACGTCCCATAATAAGTGCTGCATATTCCCACAACACCTCCTTCACCTGCAGCCACTTGGCCCTTTCCTACAAGAGATGTGCTGAGGCAACCCCTTATAATCTCCATTTCTTCTGCAAATTGGTTGCCAGGTTTGGTCGCATTTCTCTAATGTGGGTGATTCCTTTGGGTGATTGCTTTTGGTGATTGCTTTAAGGATCCATCTGGGAGCGTCTGAGCCGTGTGTCTGTTACCTGCACTCCGTCAAGGGCTGTGCACCTGTGTGGTTAATTTCTTACCTTTCCTGCTTGGTGCCATGTCCTGTGCTCAGCAGCCATTGCCCGGGTCCCTTTCATCCTTCCTCTTCCTGCGGGCACGTGCCAGCTGCTGCCTTGACATCCTTGTGGTTCATGCCAGAGGTGTCCCTTTGGGGACAGTGCTCTCAGCAGAGGTGGCACTGAGGAGTTCCCAGGACAGTACATGGCTGCTTGTGCTTCTCTCTCCCTGTTCCAAGGAGAGCAGTACCCACAGCTGTGGGTGGGACGGGGCAGGTGGGTGAGTGCTGGGAGGGTCACGGCGGGTCTGGACAAAGCCCTGGCACACGGTGCATGTCAGCTTAGTCCAGAAGCTGCTCTCTGGGAAGGACCTGGGGAGTAACAGTAGTATTTCTGGGAATCAGGCAGTGGGGAGTTAGGCTACAAAGCCCAGTTGCTGTGACTGTTACATTCACATTGTTATTTCATGAGCTGATCAAAGCCCGTCTTGGCAGCTGTTTTTTTCACGTCCTCATTGTTCATTTTGGAAAGCTTTTCCAGAACCTAATGACTAGAAACCTTTTAATTTTCAGCTTCAACTTTTTCCTGTCAAATTTTGTTGTTTGGGCTGTGTTCTCTCAGCTTGGCTCTCCACAGTTTTCTGCCCCTTGTACATCCATGGAGAACAGTCATGTCCTTTCTGGTTCTTTGAATTTCTAGGGAGGCAGTTTTAAATCTTAATTTTGTAGGAAAGGCTCTCTGTTCTTTCAAATCTCTCTGTACCTGGGGTCACTTTTAATGCCTTAGACCTGGCATCTTCTCCAGGCTACCATGACGTTGCCCAGCATGGGCAGCCAGTGGCGCAGGGACCAGTGACAGGTCCTGTCACCCATCAAATCGTGCCTGCAGTGTCTGTGTCAGGGCTTTGGGTGACTAATGAGGGCAGGTGGCTCAGTGACAAGCAGCAGGTGCTTTGGCACATGCTTGCATTGTGGCATTGCTACTGGCAGTCACTGGTTCTGCTTCTCCCGTGTTGAGACATTTGGCTGCGGGAGGTGGAACATCACACCTGGCCTGCGTGGTCCCTTGAGCACCATGTCAGAGGTGCTGCAGGGCACCAGGTGTGCAGGGAACGTGGCAAAGGGGCAGGAAAGCTGAGTAGGAAGGGAATTGGGACCAGTGGGAATGAGCAGGTGCTTGTGTCCCTTTGCCAGGTCGGAGGGAGCTGGGAGAGTTGCGAGGTGCTTTGGGGCACAGGCCACGTGCCAGCAGGACAGGGCTCCCCAGGGGCTCGGCCGGGAAGCGCGGCGGTGCCGGCCTGACGCCGAGTTTGCGGGTTGTTCTAGATCAATGGGGTAGACATGACAGAAGCCAGGCATGATCAGGCCGTAGCGCTGCTTACCGCGGCCTCCCCCACCATCGTGCTGCTGGTGGAGAGAGAGGGCGCGGGAGACTCGCCCGGCGCGCCCCGCGGGCGCATGCACTCCCCCCCGCCGCCCCCCGGCCCCGGGGACAGCCCGCCCGAGGAGACGCCGGCGCCACCCAGGAACCACCTCTCCAGAGGGCTGGAGGATCAGTACCCCATCGAGGTGAGCTGGGCTTTGGGCTGGGGGACAGTGCAGTCCTGGCTGGGTTCTGTTTGAAAGATGCGTGTTGTGATGGGGACTGGCCTGCTGGGTTATTAGGGCCTGGAGATGTCACGGTAGAAAGGCTTGGGCTTGGGGTGGGAGGGACCTGAAAGCCCATCCAGGCCCACCGCCTGCCATAGGCAGGGACACCTTCCACTATCGCAGGTTGCTCCAAGCCCTGTCCAACCTGGCCTTGGAAATTTCAGGGATGAAGTAGCCACAGCTTCTTGGGACGACTGGTGCCAGGGCCTCATCACTCTCACAGGGAAGGATTTCTCCCCAGTATCCCTTCTAACACTGCCCACTGTCAGGGGGAACCCATTCCCCCTTGTGTCACTCTAGCCCTTGTCCAAAATCCCTCTCCAGCTCTCTTGGAGCCCCATTCTAGCTCTTCTCCAGGTTGCAGTCCCACATGGGGAACCCCCTTGTCCCATGAATGTTCACCTTGTGCTTACCCATGCAAAATGCCCCTGACTCCGTGTTTGTCAGTGTTTGTGGTCCATATTCATTGCCTTTGACACTGCTTCTTGTTCCCTTAAGGAAATTCACCTGGTGAAAGCAGGAGGTCCCCTGGGCCTCAGCATCGTTGGAGGCAGTGACCATTCCAGTCATCCCTTTGGGATTCATGAGCCAGGTGTCTTCATCTCCAAGGTAGAGTCCCAGGAGAGCTGCTCTGAGTGTTCCTGAGCTATTGATTATTGGGATTAAGGGGAAGGATTTTGGTGTGAGTCCAGATGTACAGAATGGATTTATGAAATAAGGGCATAGGAGAGGGATGTGTGAAGGGTTGTTTGTACTGGGTGTGCTGCTGCTGGAGCCAGCTGAGGGCATGTAAAAGCCTCAAACCTATATAATCCATGCTGAACCCTTTGGAAGGATCCCAGTTAGTTTTTGAAATTGCTGAGTTCATGTTGGCTTTAATGAGTCCTGGGAAGATGCTGGCATTGCAGAAAGCCAGTCGTTACTGGGAAAGTGCTGGTAGGATGAGTGTGTGACTACTAGGGCACCCAGAGCTGCTCTGCTGCACTCAGGCCACTGTCCTTTGATCCCACATTCCCATTCTAGTGGTGGCATCAGCTCATGCCATTCAGGGACAGCACACAGGCTGGCCACTGGCTGCAGCCCATTCCCTCACAGTCCTGCACATCCACGCTCGTTGGAATAGGGATGCTGGAGAGGACATCCCTGATGCGCCCTTTCTACTTCCTGACTTCTCTTGTCACCTCTTGTCACTTAGAGGTGCTGAACCTGACTCCTGTGACACCTGTGACTGGGTTCAAACCTTGTTAAGGGCTGTTTGGAATTCTAGGAGTGATGCCTACCAGGTCTCTTCCTTCATGTGCCCATGTTTTTTCTTGCAGTTCATCAGCAGGTCAATGAGGCAGGTTTGTTCTTCTCAAAGCCTAACTCACTCTTTCCCACCATCCCTGCTTGCCCATGTGCTCACAGATTTCACCCTTTCCTTGCTGACTCCTTTGTTTCACCAGGAGCACAGGTTTGGTTATGTGTTCACACCCTCTGTAGCTCTCAGGAGCCCCTGTAGAGCACTGGGTGAGGACTGGAGTAGTACTGGTGCTGTCACTCCTGGTTACAGTCATAGGCAGAACAATTGCAACACTGGCACAGGATTGGTTCAGATTAAATTGGGAGTATGGGAATAAAATATGGAATAGCACTTCAAAGCACATCCCACTTCATTCTTTGCCCATTTTCCCAGATATGTCACCTGTTCGGGAATTTTGTCTGCAGAGAGAGGAGTCAGAACAGGCCTGCAGGGCTGCAATCACATCTCCAAGGAGAGATGGACTTGCCTCCTGTAGCTGTGTGGATGGTTCTGTGCAGGTCATTCCGCGGGGGCTGGCGTCGCGCAGCGGGCTCCGCGTCGGGGACAGGATCCTGGAGGTGAACGGCATCGACCTGCGCCATGCCACCCACCAGGAGGCTGTGAACGCGCTGCTCTCCAACGCCCAGGAGCTCACCATGGTGGTCCGGAGAGACCCACCTCCTCCTGGGATGCAGGTGGGTGCTGAGGGAGGGGGCTGGGGGGAGTCACACAGAACGGCTTCTGCGGGCAGTTCCTTACCAGGCTGGAGGTCTGAGACTAGGATACAACTAGGATCCTGGTTGGAATTTCCTTCTCCTTTGGCAGAATCCATCTCTTGTAAGAGCAACTCCAGCTGGGGTGTGGTGAGGATCTCTTGCCATGGCCGTCCGTGGTGACACTGTCATCAGGGAACAGAAAAGGGCAGGTCCTCACCAACAGGAATAAACTGCCAAATGAGGGATGGGGCTAATTCAGGCTCTCTTCAGGGCATTTAGAATTGTGGTCACTGCGTGTTCGCTCAGCTGGACTTGGCCCAGAAACAAGGAGACTCTTCTGTGTTTCCAGGAAATATGCATTGAAAAGGCGCCGGGGGAGAAGCTGGGCATCAGCATCCGTGGTGGAGCAAAGGGTCACGCTGGCAATCCATTCGATCCCACTGATGAAGGCATCTTCATCTCCAAGGTACCAGAGCACCACTTCTGCAGACACTGCCAGGGAGAAGGGTGATCCCTGGGGGAGCTATTGGAATACGCTCTCAGCTTCCACTGGTGCATCAGTTCTGGAGATTCTGCCTCCAGCAAAGAAAACAAGAGCCTGTCCTTTCATATTTACTCTTCTACAACAGCTACACAGTTTCTTATTTTATTTCCTGCTTGCCTTTATTTTGCTTTGTGTTTCTTCTCTTGTGTTTTTTTCCATAATGCAAACTCACATATCTTTCCTTGTTCTCACATTCCTATTGGTCCCCCTGTACCTGTGGCTTCCTGCCCACTTAGACATGCAGGCTCTTTTCTCCTTCCATCGAAAGCGTCAGGAATTCCTAACCTTTTCTCCATGCACCCTATGTGTAACTTTGTTCCTTTTTTTAGGTGATTGCTTGTGCCCCATTGTCACACATGCTTCTCACATAACCTTTTCTCCAGAAATTACACATTTTCTTGTTCAACTTATGCTTATACTTCTCAGTTTAGGCTCCTCCCAACCCCCTCCAAAAAGTTTTTATTGCGTCTTCACTGGCAGCAGAGCACAGCAGTAATTGGTGTTATTTTGGTCTTGCTGCTGACAAAGAGGACTCTGGGTCCACCTTAGTGTCACTGGTTCCCTCTTTAGCTGTTTTTTTTTTTGGGGTAGAAACTGATGTGAGTTATCCTGAGGGCTGAAGACACTCCATAATTGGCAGTCAGCCCTGATGATTGATAATTTAATTGCTGTTAAGGGAACATTCAGCATTTGTCGTTATGTGACTAACTGTTTTATCTGAGTTCTAAAGTTAAAGGAATAAATTCCCTCTTTCAGAGTGACAGTTGCACATTCACCTGGGATATTGGTAACAGCAGGAAAAGAAAACCTGGGGTTATTCTAACTGACAGCTACTTTGAGTAATTGGGTCTGAGTTTCTCTCCTACAGCATTACAGCATTTGAGGGTTGGAAAGTTTAGCCGTGGCACAGATAGTTTACCCCATCTCCCCTCCCTGTTTTTCCCAATACTTGTTTTAGCCTGCAGAGAACCAAAATCCTGAACTCCCCTGCTCTCCCTTGAGCTGTTACTCCCCTCAGCCTCTCTTACCTGTCCTATCTCGAGGGGTTTTTCTGCCTCTGATTTTCCCTGGATATCTGTGATAACCAAGAGACAAAGAGGTGCTTTTCTTCCTCTTTGTGTGTCTGATCCCTGCCTTCTTCCTCCTTAGTTTGTCTTCATTTGCATTTCCATTGTGTCTCTCTCCCACCATAAAATGATTTCTCTTTCCATGAGATGCATCATGATGTGTCAGCTTTTCCTTCTCTCCTGCTTCTTTCCTTGGGACAACACATTTCAAACTCACATTCTTTTATCTCACATGAAAGGTTCTTCCACACCTGTTCCCTCCACCAGCCTGTACAGGTTTTTCCTGTTCTGCCCTCTCCATAGTACTTGCAGATGTTCCCCCTGACTGGCAGCTGCAGGCTGTTGTCCCTGTTCCCTGTGCGCGCTGTCCAGTCCTTTCCTGGATGCTCCCCCTGCTCTCCGGTCTCCTCTGAGCTTCTCTAGCCCCTTTGGCTCCCCGCTGTGTTCCAGGTGAGCTGCTCGGGGGCTGCAGCCCGGGACGGCCGCCTGCAGGTGGGGATGCGGATCCTGGAGGTGAACCACCAGAGCCTGCTGGGCATGACGCACACGGAGGCCGTGCAGGTGCTGCGGGGCGTGGGCGACGCGCTGCTCGTGCTGGTCTGCGACGGCTTCGACCCCAAGGCTGCGGCTGCCATCGAGGTGAGCGCTGCAGTGCAGGTGCCCTTGGAGCCACCGGAATCCCCCCACGTGGATCCCACCTCTTTCTTCACAGAACGCTGGATTTTCTCAACCTTTGCTGCAAATTTTTTTTATTTTTTGAGGTCCCAGATTTCAAAGTCTGACCTATGATATGAGCTGGAGGGGGTCTCCAGTCCAGAAAAGCAGTGGTCTCTCAGGACTGTCTTTCTCCTGCTGGTTCCAGAACTGTCCCATAATAGCACTGCACAGAAAAAAATAAGTTTTCAAGCTCATTTTCACTAGGCTATTTATGCCTGTTTTTTCTTGGCCAGTGTTACATTTACAATAAATGGTCTGGCTCTTTATTGGCATTTATCTTTCCCCACAGGGTACAACTTCCCTGGAGCAATCCTGTGCCCTCTCAGATTTTTGTTTCCAAAAAAATGGAAATGAAGTAGCCACAGCTTCTTGGGACGACTGGTGCCAGGGCCTCATCACTCTCACAGGGAAGGATTTCTCCCCAGTATCCCTTCTAACACTGCCCACTGTCAGGGGGCAGTGAGCTAGTGAGCTTTTAGTATAGTGAGTTTACTATAGCTAGTGAGTTAGCTAGTGAGCTTTTGTATTCTCCAGCAGAACGTGAAGCCAGTGCCTGCTCACCTTATCCTCTTCTTGTACCTGGGTCAATTTAAGTTCAGCTTACTTAGACCTTGGGTTCCTTGAACAATTGTCAGCCTAAATGGCAGGGATGGAGCTGGATGCTCTTCAGGTCCCTTCCAACATGAACCAGTCTGGGATTCTGTGGAATAAGGTTTCAAGTTGTTGAAAGAGTTCTGGCTCTGACTTGCTTGGAATTGTCCTGCTACTCTGTATCTGGGAGGCCGGAATAGGGAATTTTTGGACTTGCACTCTGTGGGCTTCCACCAGGTGTGATTTGCCGTTTGCTTTGCAGATGTCCCCAGGAATCATTGCAAACCCTTTTGCTGCTGGTATTGGGCGCAAGAATAGCCTGGAGAGCATCTCCTCCATCGACCGGGATTTGAGCCCTGAGGAACTGGAGATCCTGCAGAAGGTGTGCGTTGTGGCTGAGCTGGGAGCATGTTACAGAGTGGGAGCAGCTCCTGGAAATCTCTGGTGTCTCCCTTGGTGCATGCAGCCTGCAGTGTGCTGTGCAGTGGACATGGCATGGGCTCAGCAGGACACAGCACTTGGATCAGGAACACGCTAGGATGGGACTGTGACACCTTCGTGAGGTTCTAGATGCTGCAGGTGTGGAGAGAGCACTGGGTGAAGTGGCTCTAACTCTGCTCTCTCCTAGGAGATGGAAATGGTGAGAGAAGCCACTCAGTGGGAGAGAGAAGAAATGGAGAAAGTGGTGAGAGATTATTTGTGTAGCAGAATCTGTTTGTGGCAGTGGCTCTACCAAGCCTGTGAGTGCCAAGGAAGGTGTCATAGGTTATCTCTGTTCCACTGTAGTGCCATGGGGAGCTCTGGAGCTCTGCCCCATTGTCAGTGCCATGGGAGCTCTGGAGCTCTGCCCCATTGTCGGTGCCATGGGAGCTCTGGAGCTGTACCCAGTTTTCAGTGTCATGGGGAGCTCTGGAGCTCTGCCCCATTGTCAGTGCCATGGGGAGCTCTGCCCCATTGTCAGTGCCATGGGGTGGAACTCTGGGCATTCCCTTTCATAGTGCAGTGCTCTGTTGTCCTGGCTGTTCTTTGGCTTTGCTGTACCTCCCTGTGCACCTCTCTGGTGATGTTCCTGTGGTATTCACAAAGACCACCCTTGTTACTTGCTGGTATCTCCTGGCCAAGCTGCAGCTTCAAGAAAAATGGCCAATGAGCTTGGAAGTCCCAAATTTAATCAGTTTTCTCTGTCCAGCACACTGTGACTGACAGAGCTTTTGTGAGCAAAGATGGGAACACACAGCTCCGAGCTGCCCTGAGTGGAGAAGTGATGCTGTTGATCAGTCATGGCTTTGTACTCCCCAGTTCACATGGTCATTTCTCTGCCTTGCTGTGAGAGTTTTGTGTCTCTGCCTACTGGCTCAGCCTTGCACAGAAAGAGAATTTCACAGAAGGAGAATTTCACAGGAATAGATCAGCAGACTCAAGTCTCTTGAGCACTTAGAGTTTCCAGTTATCCCTCTTAAAACAGTAATTTATCCAGTCAGAGTCACTGAAAGAAGAGGGAAAACTGAATTCTTCAGTGTTGTCAGTGGGGAATCTGCTCTCCTGGCAGATGAGTGTGTCCGTTTTTCAGGTGTTTTGTCAGGTTTCTGGTTCAGGTACACCTGAAGTTTTCCTGGGTTCTCTGTGCAGCCACAGTTCCTGAACTTGTTCATGTTTGCTACCCCACAAGGATAGGGTGAGGTTGTCAGTTCTGGGTGGAAGTCAAATGACCTTATAGAATGATCTGCAGCCTGATCCAGTTGAAGACGTCCCTCATTGCAGGGGTTGGACAGGATGATCCTGAAAGGTCTCTTCCCACCCAAACCATCCTGACTAAATTGAGTAGGAGGGACCTCAGCAGTTCTCTTGGTTCAGCCTAGAGCAGAGGCAATTCAGGTCAGATTTAGGTTTTTCCTGTAAAATGTCTCATTTCTTGCCTGGGAAAGAACTCAGAGTGGTTTGATGTGGTTTCAACAAACCTAATTTCATTGTGTTTCTGTCTGAGCAAAGGATATTCCTGCCAGTTTTAATGTTGGCAGTATATGGATTTGAATATGGATATATGGACTGAAATATGTTCCAGAAGACTTCAGGTACTGTGGGTCAGTGTCAGCATTTCTAACACCTGTGAATATACCAAGTGTATATACCTGAACTATGCTGCTCGGCCTGAGCAGGTGGCATTTGTCCAGGCTCAGGTAGAGAAAGACTTTGCCAAAATTTATGCTGAGATTACTTAAAAATATTTGGGTCGAAAAAACCCCAGAAAATCCTTTATGATTGGTGATTGGCCATATCTCATTTTAAAAAAGCTGATATATTTTGGTGCCCCTTCCCTTGTTGTGCCGGGAGGAGGCAGCAATGGATGCTCCAGGCTCCTTGGACCTCCTGGGATCCTGAGGCCCCTGAGCAAAGACATGTTTGTCTGCTGGGCCTTTTAAACCTTGAATCTGGGATTATGTCTCTAAAACTGGTTTTAATGATTAAATTTATCCCAGTGATGGAGCCAGCATTCTGTAGTGGCCATTGGAATACTGAAGGAAGTTCCTGTCCAGGTGCCAGATCCCTGGTAATTTCTGTCACCATTTTTGGACCATTTTTCTTGGTCCAAGAATGTTGGACCTCTTCAATGTTTCATTCTTGCACAAGAGCAATAGAGACCAAACATGTCTCCAGCCCACAGCAAGCTGTGAACTGAATAACTGGGACGAGTTAGGCCTTTGCTCTACTCATGGTAGAAGTTTTCAAACCCATTCACTGCTGACACCTCTTGCCTCCAGTTCTCTGATAATTCAGTTTCTAGTAGAAGTGTCAGTAATTCTGATTCTCTGTGGACTGACTCCTGGTGCTCTCTCCTGGCTCTGTGGCTGTAGTTATTTTTCTAGTCTTTATCCAGATCCTCCCCAGCTATTGTCAGAGATGGATTTGGAGTGTGCCACAGCTCCATCTGGGCTGACTGGTGCTCCTGTCACTCCTCAGAGAAGTGTCACACACCAGATCAGTGTCACATACCAGATTGGTGTCACCTGGAACCCTCACTCTACAAAGAACTCCTGGCCAAAACAAGCATAACCAGATTCAGAATGAACTTTACCTTAAATATCCCTCAGTATCCTTTTGGGATTTGTGATCCTCCAGAGCATTAGTGACTTCTCATGCTGCTTATCCTTGCTTGGAGGTCAAGGGGTGATGTGGGGCAGTGGGAATCTGTAATGCATGGAATCTGTTAAAGAACAGGGCCCAGGTGCTCAGCAGAATTTTTGATTGCCCCCCTCTCAGCTGCCCTCCACCTCCCATCCTCCTCAGGACTTCTGGACCATCTGGTTCCTGCTTGGGAAGAGCAGCTGGGAGGGTTCCATAGACAAGAGAAGGGAAGGATACTGCTGTGCTGTCCCCAGGCCTGGCTCTGCCCAGAGGTGCCAGGTGACAAGTCACAGAAATGTCAGTGCCCAGAAACCAGTCCTTAGGACAAGTCCCACACATTCCCTTCCTCTTGCAGCCTGGAAGCAAGCCTGTGGCTTTTGGGATTAGCCACTGGTCACTCTCTAATGCCCCTGCAGTGCTGAGCGACCACAGGCTGACAGCTGGTGCTGAGCTGACCTCATGCCAAGACCTTTCTGTCCCTTTGTGTGTATTTGCATCATTCTGTATGTGATGCTATAAGCCAGCAAGGCCTGTGCTCTGTAGGTTTGTTTTTCCATTCCCTTCCAGCCTGTCCTGTCTGTGCTCCATGAATGTGTCTCTCCCAGCAGTGAGCAAACTCCTCTCTCTTGGTGTAGCTTATGCTCGGGGGCACTGTAGCTCTCCTGACTTTCCCAGGATTGTCCCTGCTGAGGATCTTGGGGACCCCTGCTCTCCCCTCTCACCTGTGGCACCCAGGTGATCTTGTTCTGGCCCTGTCCTTTCTGCTGGCAGTAACAGTGCAAGTGCCAAATTACAGCTCCTCCTTCCCCAGTCCCAGTGTTGGTGCTGGGTTTCTGCTTCCCCCTCCCCTGGTGCTGGCACTGCACCTGTGTCCCCTCAGCAGTTCCTGCCCAGCGTGTGTGACCTCTCTGCCTCTCTCTTGTCTCTCTGCTTGGCTCTGTCTGTCCCGTGGAAGGAGCGGATGCGTAGGGAGCGCGAGGCAGCCACGCAGCAGCTGGAGGAGGAAGCAGAGGTGAGCAGCACAGGGGAAGGGCTGGGGAAGTCCCCACAAAGAGTTTGTTCCCCAAAGCTTGTGTTCTCCACTGCCTCCCCTAAAAGGATGTGGCTTTGGGGATAAGAGAAGAGATCAGAACTGAAGAAATGTGTACGGGATTGAGGAAAATAGGCTGGGTTAGAAGCCTTGGCTTCTTTTTAGGGTTAGAAAGGCAGTACATGGGAAGCAAAATTGAACAAAGTTGTACAGTGAGTGTGAGTTTAGGTTGGAAAAAGAAACTATAGGGGAATTACAGACTTGCATTCTTACCTGTGTCCTGATTCAGTCATTCCGGGTGCTCTTGGAGCAAACGGGTAGGTGTGGCACATTCTTTCCTCCATAAGGAAGTGGACATGGGGCAGGAGGAGCAGAGGGATCTGAGCAGTAGTGGGTGGCCAGGGGTCCAGAGTGACACGTTCTCTTGTAGGGTTTCTCTAGCCTGGCGCCTGCCATGAGTTTGCATGGTTGTGTTTTGAGCAATTCCAGCTCTTTTTCCAGGCAGTGGGTACTCATCAGAATTTGGAGATAAGGCCTTGGTTATTACTAGGGTGGTTCCCTTTTCATTGCTCTTTCTCACTGATTTAGTTGACTTTGGGCCTGACCTGTTCCTGGTGTTTGTGGTTTTTTACCCCTCTCCAGAACGTCCCCAGCGAACCCCTGCGCCTGGACTACCGGACCCTGGCAGCGCTGCCCAGCAGTGGCCTGCAGAGAGGCAACCGCGCCGTGAGTGGGGCTGGGGGGTGCGGGCCCTGCAGGTGGGGCTGTGAGGACAGTGGAGGTGTGACTCCCAACAGGAGTTTTCTGTGACCTGCCCTCCGCCTGTGCCATGGTGTGGGAAGTGACAGCATCCTCTGCAAAGGAAAACTGGGAATCAGAGCTGTAGGGGACTCAGGCACTGAACCAGGAGGTGGCTGCAAAAGAAAGATGGGAATAAGAAAATGAGGAGGGCAAGAGCCAGGCAGCTTTGCCTTTTGAGAAGGGAAGTGGCAAAGTTTGAGAAGTTGCAAGAAGCAGAGTTGGGAACAAGGCAGAGAGAACAGCCTGGTGGGAGAGAAGGGGATGTGCGTGGGGGAGCGCAGGGATTTGTTGTGGAAGGAAGAGGCTCCAGAAAGCTGCCAAGGAGGGAGAGAAAGATTCTTCCTGACACAGTGATGACCGTGTTGTCACAGCTCAGCTGTAAATCCATTGTGGGATGGTGTTTAGGAAGGGGGGAGGATGAGGGTGCTGAAACTGAAGATATTTAAAATAGAAAAAGTTTAAGGCCAGACTGGACAGTGCTTAGAGCCATCTGTCTAGTGGAAGTGTAGTGGAAATGTCCCTGACCATGGCAGAGGGGGGGACTGGCTGATCTTCAGGGTCCCTTCCAACCCAAACTACCCTGAGATTCTGCTAAAGCCAAGAGTCCCCCAGGCTTGCAGAAGTGAAGTGGCTGTGGTTATGTGTCATGACTGAACCCTGTGGCTCATATATCCTGTTGTGTATTGTGACTGCTGCCGGGGACATTCCTGTCCTGTGCCCTGCCTGGCAGTCCCTCATATGTAGTGGCCAAGAGAAATTCCAGATTTCACAAACTTCACAGAGTACAAGTTTACCTCACTCCTGTGTTGTTTAAAATCTCACCTCTCCATCTTTTCTTTCATCTTTCCTGCATCACGCCCATTCTATTGGGTTTCCGACTGCTCCTTTACACATCCTCATTCTTCCTTTCCGCCTGTTGCAGCAAGATCTTCCTTTGCTGTCATCATCCCATTCTGCATTCCCTTTCCAGGGATGGTGTTTCAGGATCATCTCTTTCACCTTTCCTGTCTCCATCTCATTCCATGCAGACAGGTCTCCTCTCCTGTTCTCTTCCCTCTGTTACTCCAGGCCTTACTCCAGTAACAGCTCCAGCTCTGCCTCCTTTTGTTTCCACACTTCCCAGCTTTTGGTTTTTCCCTCTTGCTGTTCACACAACAAAGCAGTATCAGGAAAAGGTTTATTTTTAGCATCTCTGAGTGTAACTCAGGAGCTGGAAAAGGGGGAGAGTCAGCCCCAGGCAGCAGCTGCCTCCGTGCAGGCCAGCTCGAGTGTGGCCCAGAGCAGAGCAGCATTTGGGGCCGTGCCTTGCAGGCGGTGTCGGCCTGGGAACGCCAGGCACGGGAATGTGGAGCTGGCCACGCCGGAACGCCGGGGATGGGCGGCTTCTGGAAATGTCCCATTTCAGGGAAGGGTCTGTGGGGGCCTGTGTTTGTCCAGCTGTCACCAGCCCTGTCTTTGCTCTGGTTTGAAAAGTACATCTGCCTGCATCGTGGGGATGGGGAGGCTCTGGTGGTCCTTCAGGAGCTGCCCTGGCCTGTTAGGTGACCGCTGGAAGACTCAGCCAGGGTCAGTCCAGCCGGTGGAAGAGAAGGCGGGTCAGAGACAGATTGTCTCTGGACAACCTCATCCAGGTGACTGGTGCTCTCGCCCTGTTCCCATCATGGTTTTCTCTTTCTTCCTGTCTCCAGGCCAGTTCTCACCACTGACATTCCCTAAACAGTGACTGGGTGTCTTTTACTGCTGCATAGCTCCTTGTGAAGGAGCTGCAGAGAACTGTTCCTGTCCTCCCCATGTGGCATGAGGATCTGTAGGGAACAGTTCTTGCTGTGGAGCAGGAGAAGCTGCAGGTCCGTCTGTCCACTGTGGAACAGGAGGTGTAGGATCTCTTCACTGACCACTGTAATTATGGGTGGAATTGGTCATGAGGATTCCCCAAGAGTAGCCACCAGAGAAGGGAGCAGGTGGCTGTCTGTCTTGGATCGATCTGTGTTGCTGCATCTGGGTCCCTTTGTGAGCAGGATTTAACAAAGGCTGATGAGATACCCATTCTGTTTGTCCACTGTTTTAAGGCAAACCGAAAATTCCCATTGGAAGCAGTGTGGGAATGCTTGTTTGGGGGATGCTCTTTGGCCATGCACCCAGTGCACTGCAGTCTCTGGATAGAAGCTGTGGCTGCCCCATCCCTGGAAGTGTCAGGGCCAGGTTGGATGGGGCTTGGAGCAGCCTGGGATAGTGAAAGGTGTCCCTGCCCATAGCAGGGGGGTAGAACAATATGCGCTTTCAGGTCCCTTTCCACCCAAACCATCCTGGGATTCTGTGACTCTCTGACATTTCCCTTACAGAAGTCAAAGAGCTGCTACAGTCTCTTGTCTTCTGCATTGAACAACAATGAAAGCCAGACCCATGAGGGACTGATCACAGCAAAATGATCAAAGTCTAGTTTTGCTTTCTGGACTATGAGAAATGGAGAAGACTTGACATGTCTCAGTACCAGGTCACCATGGTTAGTTAATTAGCAACCTGTACTTTCTGTTTTGAATCTATTTCTCTACAGTTTCTTGCCATTGATTATTTCTTTTTTGCTTGTTCATCGGATTTAAGATTGGATTTCTCTCAGTGCCAGGGAGGATGCAGGGTAGCACGTCTGTTCTGTCTGCAAGCTGGGAAAGCTCGCTGCCTTGCCCAAATTTCTGCTTACCCAAAATAGAAATTGTGGCTTGTCTGACAGGAATAGCCCCGGTGAGGCCAGGGAGCAAGGAATCCCTCACTGGGACATGTTACAGCAGGAGCTGGAGCTTTCAGTGAGACACAGATCCAGCCCAGTTCCAGTCAGGTCCAAGAACAAACCAGGGACTGAGGCTCCCCATCGACTGTCAGACATTATGGCACTCTGGGGAAAAGGGGTTATAGGTAGGGTTTTTACATTGAAAAATCACAGAGCCACAGCAGCAGAATTTCTCAGGGTAGCACAGGCTTCACTGGTGAGGAAACACGATACGAGCCAGGGCTCTGCCAGCCACAGAGGTTGGGTTGGGGGTTAGGGGAGGGCCTCTGAAATTCCTGAGCCTCCCAGCTGCCATTGTAGTCACCAGCCCACCCTTGAGAGCTATTTTGGTGACCACTGCCATGACACAGGAGCTGAAGAATTTGCTCTGATCGGGAGAGGTCTTTCTGCTCCTTGGAGGCACTTGGATGGAAGCTTTGGTCTTTACTCTCTGACTGTCACTGCTCTCCTAAGGAAGGCTCTGGCTGGGGTAACAAACTCTCTTCTGTGGCATTAAGGGGAAGGGTCAGGGCTTCATTCGGGCTGTGTGCATTGAGTCCAAACAGAGCTGGGACTGCCTCAGTCCTGCCATCAGCACGAGCCACCCAAAGGGTCTGTGCTCTGTCCTCTGCCCTGATCTCTGGTGTTTGGGGTGTGTTGCAATGCAGTGGGGCTGTTAAGCATGTTCACCTGTGCAGGTGTGGTGGAAGTGCATGGGGTGGGCGTTGCATGACTCCGTGGCAGCATCGGGGTGACAGCGGAGGCTGCGCCATAGGTGGTGGGGCTCAGTGAAGTGGGGGTTGAAGTGGAGGATCTCCAGAGGTGCCTTCCAACCCCAGCTGTTCTGTGATTCTGTGTGCTGAGGTGAGTGGGGGGAGCATGTGCTTGTACCAGTGTTGGAAGTGGGTTTGGCTGGGAGGCAGCTGCAGGAGTGTGTATGAGTTGGAGGAGTGCAGGGAGCTCCCCAGGGTGTGTGTGCACAGCAAGGTCCTCTCCCGGGAGTGACATTGGGGGTCACAGATTGGTGGCAGAGCAGGAGAGAGGGTCAGGATGGTGTGCGGGCATTAGCACTGGAATTCTCTCCCCTGTCCTTCAGCAACTGCTCTGTATTTTCTCCCTCCTCTTCTTTACTCTGTTCTCCTTATTTCTCTCTGATCCTTCTGTTTCTTCTCAGCCTGTTGAGTGCACTAAGCCCAGCTCCAGCATGGAGGGTGACTGCACCGTGCTGTCCCCGCCCGCGGCGTGGGACAGCCGGGGAGCGTCCCCGGACCCGGCGGGCGCGGCCAGGCCCCCTCAGCACACGAGCGGGGCAGAGCAGCCCCGGGGAGACAAGCAGGACCCCGAGGGGTGTCCCTTGTCCCAGGAGCAGCTGCCAGAGACGCCAGAGTGTTTGATCGACTTGCAGCCCATCCCCTTCAGTGAGAACCCCTTTGTGGTGGCCAACCGCAGGGGCAAGGCCACGGGCACAGCTGGCCTGGGGGGGCCTCCCCTGGGCTATGGCAGGGGGGGCGTGCTGAAGACCAGCCTGTACTCCAAGGCAAGCAGCGTGTAGTGTGTGGCATGCACTCACAAAGCCCGGGCCTCTGCACCCTACTAAACCCCGGTGCCGGGCAGCACGGCGCCCGAGGGCCGGTTCCCCACCCTGCGTGCCCCCGGTGCTGTGTGCAGGGGCCAGCGGTCCCCAGCGGCCCTCATGTCGTCCTCCAGCCTCTAACACACCCTGCTGATGGTGATTTGTGCAGTGCTGAGGCCACAGGATGGCATCTGTGACTTCCCTGCTGACCCTCCAGGACTGGCTAGGAGCAGTGGCGTCCCTGCCCGCTCGGCTGGCAGCGGGGAGCTGGCAGGGCTGGTAGAGGATCAGTGCTGGTGCCACACTTCTGTTCCTGGGCCTGAACACAGCCCTTCTCAGACATTTGGAAAGCACAAGCAGATCCGCAACCCAGGAGCTGCTTCTCCAAGTGACACTTTTCAGTAGATTAAGACTGGAATTTCAAGGGAGAAATTTACTTTCTGCTCTGGGAAATCTGTGTTTGACATTCCTGCTGTTGCACAGGGAACCTGTGGTGGAGCAGGGACTAGACTCAAAGATACCATCCTCCAGATGAGCACCACGTTGCTCTCCCCTTCTTCCTTTTTAAGCCTTTTGGGAGGTCTGAAAATCGAAACAGCCCTACATAAACAGCCCCATACACAGTGGATAAACCAACCAATCAACAAACCCAATCCTCAGCTGAAGTGATCTTGGAGGTGTTTTAGTTCCTTAGTATGAATTTCACAGGTGTGTAGCCAGGTGAGCTTAGAGAAAGGTATCTGGAGTCTGTGCTCCAGCATGAACTTCAGGTCACTTCAGGCTTGGTGTGGCAAGAGACTGACTTGATTCACCTGACCATGTGCGTGGCTGTGGCATTAGTGACTGGGAACTGTAGGTTTGCCTGAATAGTCCCCTAAATGCCAAATGACCTGCTTCTAAGGCATTTGAAGTAGTTGTGAAACGTGCTCCTGGTGCTGCAGTGGGAGTGCAGGTGGTTCCTGGAATGCTGCTCTCTCTTCAGCTGCTGGGGCGGGCTTGTGGCCGGCTCAGCTGAGCCTCGGTGCCAGAGGTTCCTCTGGAAGCCAGGAGAGCCCTGTCTCCCTCCAGCCAGGAATGGCTTTTTCTGCTCAGTGTCTGTACAGCAGGAGGTTTGCCTGGACCATGACCCTGCCTGTGAGTGCTGTGGGGGGTCAGGGAGAGGATTCCTGGGACCTGCTGTGAGGCAGAGGCTGTAACCTGACCCAGCTGGCATCGCAGGGCACTGGGATATGATCTGGTTCCAGTGTTTAACGTCATTCCCTTGCTGTTTCTAGTGCTTTTTGGCATGTGCCAGCTGCAGCTGGGCCCTGCAAACCCTTCTCCCTGCATGTCCAGGGTGCCCCATGCCCCTGGGCTGTATAGACCCCCTCCTGCTGTAGAGTAACACTCGAGCTTTGTCTTGAGCTTTGTCTTTTCTCTTTCAGGCTCCTGTGGGCGAGTCTGGGACAGGAAATTCCAGGCGTGAATCCCCCTATTCTCCCAGTAATCCACAG
The DNA here is from genome assembly GCA_013390105.1 of Tichodroma muraria. Classification (NCBI taxonomy): domain Eukaryota; kingdom Metazoa; phylum Chordata; class Aves; order Passeriformes; family Sittidae; genus Tichodroma; species Tichodroma muraria. Next base: position 32,032 of record WAAG01054422.1, on the reverse strand, counting down.
GTGAGACTGTCCCAGGACAGGTGATACGGGAAAGGCAGGGAGACACTTCCAGGGATAAAGGACAGAGGCAGCTGAGGGAAATTTCCATCCTTGAGTGGCACTGTCAGGGTTTAGAGGATCCATCACAGCAGGCGAGCAGAGAGCAAGAGAACAACTCCCTCTTTCAAAATGTCTCAGAGAGCCAGGAGGGTAATTAGCTGGTCATAAATGAGCTCTGAGGGGTAACTTAATTGCAGGGTGATGAGGAGGGTCTACGACATGTAGTTGTGAGTTTTTTGGGAATAGTCTTTTTGGACCAGTGCCTTGTACAGAGATTCTTTAATTCTGGCAACTGATATGTGGTAAGAAATGGAGGAGTCAGGATTTGGAAAAGGATCTTAGGTCTGTAAACCACGGCTGCCCACTGCTGCCTGGGCTTGCAGAGGATCCCTGGTTCTCTGTGTGAGACTGGAGGTGACCCACGTGAACTGCTGGGCAGGAGGTGGAAGGATCCTGCCGAAGCCAGGAGGTGGCCCTGCCCTCAGGGAATGATTTGCTACAGCTCCTTGCTAGAGGCTTTCCCTCTGGAATGGGAAGTATCTTTATTTCTTGTAACTTCTGATGATTTTTTTTAATTATAAACATTACTTCTTATCCCTTGACATTCATATTCCTTATTTATCTCTGAACTTTCCTTTTCAATATCTGAGTCTTTGATCCCCCTGTCCATCCCATGGCAGGAGATGTCACAGCTCAGTTGAGCCTTTTGAAGTTAAATGAACTTAAATAGATTTTTAAATTTTCCCTTTACAGTTGTTGCCTATTACTGAGTTTTATATTGGGGACTGGAGTGAATTGCCAGTTGTACTTTGTTCTCTGTCCTTAGCCATTTTGGCTCTCTTGCGTTCCTTTTGGAGTCCTGCTGTTCTCCAGCTGCTCTCTCCGCCAGCTCTGGCACTTCCCTGGTCTTCAGTGAACCACTTCAGTTCTCGGAGCGACAGGAGTTCTTGAGATGAACAGAGTCACCTTGGGGTGAGGTGACTGCTGAGATGGGCTTAGGAGAAGGGTCAGGGTCATGCAGGAAGCAGTAGGAGCAGCACTTCGGTCCATCTTCTGTTTCTTCTTAGCCTGTCTCACATCTCCTGCAGTTCTTGGATCATTTAGCAATGAGTGTTTGTCAGGAACACAGCAAGATTAGAAGAAGATACTGTTAATAGCTAAACTACTTCAGTGTGCGTTGTTCCAGCTGTGTTTCCCTATTTACATTTCTGACAGCAGCCTGCGTTCTTTGTAAGTTTTCCTTTTACCACAGGTGCCAGTTTTCTTTGAGATTGGTTTTCACAGAATCCCAGACTGGTTTGGGTGGGAAGGGACCTTCAAGACAGTTTCATTCCAGCCCCCTGCTATGGGCAGGGACACCTTCCACTATCCCTGTCCAAACAGGCCCTGGAGACTTCCAGGGATGGGGCAGCCACAGCTTCTTTGGGCAACCTGTGACAGGCCTCACAACTCCTGAAGGAAAAACTTTCTTCCCAAAATCTCATCTAACCCCACCTCTGTCAGTGGGAAGCCATTCCCCCTTGTCCTGTCCCTCCAAGCCCTTGTCCAAAGTCCCTCTCCATCTCTCTTGGGAGCCCTGTAAGGCAATAGAAGGGGCTCTAAGGTCTCCCTGCAGCCTTCTCTTCTCCAGGCTGAACAGTCCCAGATCTCTCCTTTTCTGGGGATTCAGGAGTCTTGACCTTCAGGTTGTTGCTCCAGAGCAGAAGTTCTGATGAATTTTGTCTCTTACTCTGGCTCCATCTATTTTTAATATTAATTCTTTGGTTTTAACATCTTGTAGCCCACCCAGAATTTATTGGCTTATTTCAGAGAATTCCTTGAGGGAAATGGAATCCTTTGTCCTGAGTTGGCATTGTGGTGGTCATGCCTGGCCTGAGTTCTGCAAGGGGATGGGGGGAGGCAGGAGCTGTTTGTGGTGGATCTGTGTGTGCCAGGCAGGGCAGAGGGGCTTCCCACCGTGGTGGGGACCCCACCAGCTCCAGCTGCTGCAGTCTCTCTGCTCCTCTCCCATGGAAAACCCAGTCTCTCCGTTTTCTCTCCCATTCTCTGCCCTGCTGATGCCCCTCCAGGTGCCCGCAGCCCCCCGGCCCCCTCACCTGGCCGGCAGGGAGACGCGCTTTGTAAGTGCTGTTGGTGTGCGGTGTGCGCTGCCCCCGCTGCCCCCGCTGCCCGCTCTGCTGCCTCCATGACCCCACGGGGCTTGGGATCCCCTGGGGCTCCCCGGGGCTCATGGGGGGAGCAGCACCCCCAGGCACGAGGGGTTGCTCCCTCTGAGCTGCTGCTGTGGTGGCACCCGCGAGTGCTTTGGGGAGGAGCGCGGGGGGATGGCTTTGCTCGGGCTCGGGGGCGAGTGCGGAGGGTGGGGATATACCCAGGGATTGTGCCATGGGCCAGGAGCAGGGGATGTGCCCAGGGAATGTGCCATGGGCCAGGAGCAGGGGATGTGCCAGGGACCAGGACCTGGGGGTGTGAGCAGGAGATGAGACCAGGGACTGTGACCATGGGCCAGGACCTGGAGATGTGCTCATGGGCCAGGACTGTCCCAGAGTTGGGGTCAGAGTTTGGAGACATGCAGAGACCTGTGAGGGCCTCCTCACAATGCACAGGTGCTGGGAAAGGCTCATGGAGGTGGGCTCTGGCCTGTCCTCACTCGAAGAAGCAGGTGCTGGAGGGCAGGGGTTCTGTGGGACCTGGAGCTCCCCACACAGGGTGGGCAGTGGGGCAGGGGTAAACTAAAGGCTTTCAGGGTGGACTCCAGATTTACCCCTGTATTTCTGTTTGCAGGCTTCCATTAACTTCATTACATCACCCGATGACAGTAAATCAGTGAGTACAGCTGCCGTGAGACCTGACTGTGGTGTCCCTGTGCATCCCCCAGCACATGGAGCTTGTTTCTTCTTCCTGTTGGCTCCTATTCTGTCTCCTCCAGTCCTCCATTATGCCTCAAGTTTGTACAGATGCATCAGGTCTTAAATATGGTCTATCTGAAAACCCAGCGTAACTGTTTTTGCAGCCCTTTTTTCCTGTTTCCTCTCGCAGCTTCCCCTCCTGCAGGTTTTGCTGGCTTACCCAGTTCCTGCTGCCACTCTCCCTAGTTACAGATGTTTTGTTCACTTTCACACCATGTCTAGCAGTGATGGTGACATCTAGAAGTTTTAGACTCTTGCCTCTGCTCCAGTAACTGCATTTCTCGTCAGAGCTCTGACTTGATCTGGTTCGCTTCCATCCATAGCTTCTGCCAATTCCTGTTCCTGGCTGATGTTTCCCTACTTCCCTCCCTGGAGCTCACATTTTCCGAGCTTCAGCACACTTACCATACCCTGCAAACCCTTGTAGCTGCTGCTGGTATGGCAGGTGCTTCCTTTTGTCCTGGCCTTCTCTGTAATCCACTGGTCCTGTGTAACCTTTCCTTGGCTGAGTCTCTTTTGGTGTTGGCTCCAAGAGCTCTCCCTACCAGTCTGGCAGCTGGAGCAGGCAGCACAGCTGAGGAAAGAAGTGGAGGTGCATGGGTTTGCATGGATTTGTTTATTCACCTGCATGGCAGACACCTCACTGCCCTAACTGCTCATTTCTCTTCTCTCTTCCTCCCTCCCCCTTCTCTTCCTCTGCCTGTCCCTGTCCTGTCCTGGGGCACTGGCACGAGCAGACCAAGCCTGGCGTCATTCAGCCTCTCTCCCGTGTGCGACCGAGCGCTGCACCACACCGGGCGGAGGAGGGGGACAGCCCCAACCCCTTCCAGCAGCCCGAGCCATGCTTCAGGATCCACAGCTCTGTAAGTGGCCTTGGGTTTCCTCCCTAAAGCCATGTGTCTGCCCCGGGTGGCTGCAGTGCCACATCTTGTGGCAGGACAGGACACCCTCCCAGAGGTGACTGTGGTTTGATGACCCCGTCCCTGAGCTGAGGCTGGAGGTGTCCATGCACCGGTCTGGGCCCCCTGAGAAGGGACCCACACTCCTCCCAGGCAGGGCCAGGTCAGTGCATCCCTCCTATTTCTCTGGGCCTCCCCAGCTGCCCCATGTCTCCATGGCCCTTGCCCAGGAGTCAGCACTGCTGAAGCTTTTCTGGCCAAAGTCCCCAGAGCAGATACAGGTTTAGAGCCACATCTGTGAGGTGTTGAGTTCTGTGGAGACATAAATCTTACAGAACCTTGGTTGATGTCTGGCACCTTGGAGCGAAAGCCAGTACCATCCTGCTGATGGGTTTTGTGGTTTGCAAAATGATTGGTTTTGAAAGGTTCATATTCTTGGGGCTGATTGTTGATGGGAGAGAAAAATTCAGGTATTTTGGTCTTTGTCATGACGGAACACCTGTGTTTCTTCAATATAAAAGTGGAAGGAATAGTGGAAGGTGTCCCTGCCCATGACAGCGGGAAGGGACTGGGTGGGCTTTCAGTTCCTTCCCAAGCAAACCATCCTGGGTGAGATTCCATGAATCCAGCCCTTCTCTCCCTATTGGAGCTTGTACAGTGTGATACCCAAAACAGAGACCTGATTTGCAGGCAAACAGCTGTACAGAATCCATGGGACTGGACAAGGTTCGCGTTTCACTGTCTCTTCTGATCTCACTGTGATGTGCTTTAGCCCATGCAGGAGCATCATCAAACAGCATTATTTATCCCTAGTCCAGGACTAGAAAAACCAGAAGGCCTGGAACTGGATTAGTGCAGCTGGAGGGTTGGAGGGTTGAACAGCTAAAGGGGATTTACTTCCCAGCAGAAGGAAGGTTGTGGTGTCATTGCCCCCACCCCTTGCATTTCTGTGATGCTTTGAGCAGGTCACCCCAGTGCTGCTTTCCCCCAAAGGTGGCAGGATGTGTCACAAGGAAGGTGGGTGAGGAAGGGAGCAGCAGAGACAGTGATAAGCAGTAGGAAGGTCCCCTCAGACCTTGTCAGATGTTTCCCAGTAAACGTAATTCTGCAGAGGGAAAATTTGAGATCAAAGGCAGATCTCCACATCACAGATTCCTGGATCAGATCGTGGAATCACAGCGTGGTTTGGGTTGGGAGAGACCTTAAAGATAGGGACACCTTCCTAGAGGCTAGAGGGAATCTTGTTCACCCCTAAATAGAAGTCAGAGTCAATGTGTAGCTGTCATGTTCTAGCCCAGAAAACCCTGATCCAGGTAGGCACTTGCTGGTTGAATTGGGTGGAAATCCTCAAGGAGTGGGACAGCAATGTGCCCTTGGCCAGAGGATCTGTCACAACATTCCCATCAGGTCCGTGAAAATCTGTGCCACCAACAGTACCATTCCTTCACCCTCCAGGAAGCAGAACGGGGCTGTGACCCTCGTGCTGCTGTGTGCAGTGTGTGTGCCGTGCTCTGCTCCTCGTGTTCCTGCCCGAGGCTTACGTATTCTTACATGTTCCCTGACGTACTCCTTTCCATATCCCACTCGTCAGGCTCCGTGGGCCAAGAGTTGGGCTGTGTTTCCCCCATGTGGGTTTTTTCACCCCACCTGTGCTCACCTTTACCTCCTGTCTGTCCCTGTAGCAAAAGCCACCGCCACCGTCGCCACCCTCCCCTGATGAGGTCCCCATCAATGTCAAGCAGGCCTACAAGACCTTCGCAGCAGTGCCCCTGTCCCACCCACTGCTCGGGACACAGGTAACTCGAGCTGCTGGGCTAACATCAGCACAGGTGTGAGCAGGCCAGAGGTGAGAAGGGAAGGAGGTGGTGATTCATTCCCTCCAAAGAAAGCTGCTGTAGAGGAGGAACATGTTGAGGTCCTGTGGAAGCTGGGGTATGTTGATGATGCAGATAGTCTCCTGACATAGTCCTGTCTGTATCAGCTCCTGGAAGCTCATGGAATCTCATGGCATTGTTGTTCTCCCCAGACATTGGGATACTGATGTACAACCATGTTGTTCTCGTGCAAAGAAACTGAAATTCCAGACTCCAGGGCCAGGCTAAACCTGTGCTGAGACATTTTTTAATAGATTCTGATCTTCACTGGGACTCTTCCTTTACCCCTCCATCTAGCTGCATCCTGGAACAGTCCAGGCTAGGTGAGGCCTTGGAGGTCATTGCCTCAGTCCACCATGCAAAATAGGGCAGCCTTAGATGTTAGGATTGTAGAATCCTGGAATATCCTGAGTTGGAAGGGACCCACAAGGATCATTGAGTCCAACTCAGGATGCCCCCAAGAATCCCACCATGGGCCTAAGAGCATTGTTCAAATGCCTCCAGAGTTGTAGAAGGCTGCTCAGGCAGATCCACTTGAGTTCTGAATTCTGAATTAGTTTCTGGAGTGTGTTTGGATGAAGCCAGAGGTCATCCCCTTGCTCTCTTTTTGTGAGTCCTTTCAGCTTGTCTAATTATAAAATTTTCTTCTTTTCCGTGACTTGTTTGCAGTTCTCAGTTTACCCCTATGGATTCCTGGTTCACAGGCAGATTTTGTGGATCAGTTTCCCTCCCCTGTAGTTCTGTTCATCCAATATTCTGTTACGCATGCCAGTAAATACAGATTTCGTTCTTTCTCATGGCATCTCTGCTTCTTTAAAGTAAATTTTGGGTGGTTTTATCTTTGATGTAAGCAAAGTGTGAGTGAGCTCCTGAGAGCTCCTGTGAGCCCCCTCCAGCTCTAGCTCAGCCCCTGCTGCTGTTTTATGCCTGTTTCCCACGTTTTTCAGTTTCTGCCCTTTCAGGAGTTGTCACACCTGGTTCTGTTTAACCCTCAATCTAACATAAATCCTCATTCCTGATGATTGCTAAACCTGGTTAAATCTGTGCAAATTCGGGGACAGTTTTGGGAGCCTGTGTCAGCTCATCTGGCCTTGGGGACACATGGCTAGAGGATGGTTGGGGAGTGGCTGGAAACTTTCCTTTTAGAACACACTTGTTCCTCTCTGTTCTTAGGAGTTGTCTGGTCAGAGCAGCACAGAAAACACCAAAATGGCCTCGGAGGTGAGTTCTGGGGCTGGAAGAAAGGTGGAAGTCATGGGGGCTGTGGATGGGGAGATGGGGTCATAGTGTGGGAGGGCTGGGGAGGAGCAGAAGAATATGGGGCAGCTGGCAGAGTAAGGGTTGGGGTGACATGGGGAGGATGCCCATGGCCCGTGGGCAATGGTGTGGCTGGGTGACCCGTGGGCAATGGTGTGGCTGGGTGGCCCGTGGGCAGTGCTGTGGCTGGGTGGCCTGTGGGCAGTGGTGTGGCTGGGTGACCCGTGGGCAGTGGTGTGGCTGGGTGGCCTGTGGGCAGTGCTGTGGCTGGGTGACCCGTGGGCAGTGGTGTGGCTGGGTGACCCGTGGGCAGTG
>WAAG01054422.1:0-23440 GCA_013390105.1 Tichodroma muraria | reverse complement strand
TCTCTTGGTTTCTGAAAAGTACCACTCATCAGTGGTATGGCTGGGTGACCCGTGGGCAGTGGTGTGGCTGGGTGGCCTGTGGGCAGTGGTGTGGCTGGGTGACCTGTGGGCAGTGGTGTGGCTGGGTGGCCCGTGGGCAGCTGTGTGGCTCTTGCAGGTGGCCGCACACAGCCCTGGGGGACAGCACAGCCCTGAGCAAAGATCCTTCCGTGAGAGGCAGAAGTATTTTGAGATTGAGGTGAAGCAGCAGCACCTGGACAAGCCTCCCAAGCGTGTGTCCTTGGTGGGGGAGGATGACCTGAAGAAAATGAAAGAGGAGGAAGGTACATAGGAATATGTGCACAGAAGTTTGTCCTGTTAAGTGATTCCTTTTCTGTGGAAATGCAGCACTTCCAGAAGCCCCTGGGTGGTTATTGTAAGGCCTGGGAAAAATTTGAAGTAAGTGAATGTTGAAGAATTTTGTGGATACTCCACTGATACTTTCTGGGTTGGTGGAAGTGCTGTAGTTGCAGTGTCCCGTATCATGGAATCACAAAGTGGTTTGGAGGGACTTCTAAGCCCACTCAGTCCCACCCCCTGCGTGGGCAAGGACACCTCGTGTTAGACCAGGGGCTCCAAGCCCTGTCCAGCCTGGCCTGGAACATTTACAGGGAAGGGCAAGCTGCAGCTTCCCTGGGCAACCCATGCCACCACCCTCCTTGGGAAGGATTCCTTCCCATATCCCATCCATCCCTGCCCTCTGGCAGTGGGAAGCCATTCCCCTTTGTGCTGTCACTCCAGGCCCTTGTTCAAAGCCCCTCTCCAGGTCTCTTGGAGACCCTCGAGGTACTGAAAGGCTGCAGCAAGTTCTCCCTGCGGCCTTCTCCAGGCTGAACAATTCCAGCTCTGACAGCCTGTCTCCAGAGCAGAGGGGCTTCAGCCCTCAGAGTATTCTGATATCCCTGCTCCGGACTGTCTCCAGCAGCTCCATGCCTGCAGCTGGTAAACGCTTCAGAGGCGTTTTTAAAGCCACAGCAGACAGTGAGTCTGTGCCAGCTGCCCAGGTGAGCAGCACCCTCACACAGCACTGGCAGCAGAGCTCTCAGACCTCTCCGTACTCACTGTGCTGCTTTAGGTTTGCACTAGGAGGTAAATTGCTGCTCTTGTTTCTGCTGCAATTTCCTCCTTCTTGAGAGTTGTTTTAGGAGGTGATGAGGAACAGTGTGAAGTGGAAAAAAGTGTTTTTACTGAACTCTCCAGCCACTCTCCAAATTATACCTGGACCTGGCATTGTGCTGTCCCAGCTGTGGAATCTGACATTTGCTCTGATTAAATTTCATGCCATTAATGGTTGCCCAATGCTCCAGCCTGTCTGGATCCTCCTTGAGAGAGTCACCAGCAACTCCCAGTTTGGCATCATGAGCAAAGTGTTACTGTTGCATTCAGCTCCTGCAGCCAGATAAAATTATTAATAAAAATCTTCCCCAGAATTGGCCCCAGGCCTGAGCCCTGAGGAACACCCCTGGGGACTAGTGTCCTGAACCTGCAGGACACCTGCCCCAGAGAGCCACCTGCTCCTGTCTCCTTTTGTCCCTGCCCCTCTCGTGACTTGTGTGTTCACCAGCAGAATTGTTCCCAGGGCCACTGCCATGCGTGGGACCCATCACCAGCACCCCTTGGTTCCTCCAGAAGGCCAGTGGGAAAATGCAGACTCCCAGGGCTGTTCCCTCTGGGAAAAGGGCAGAAGAAACTGTACCCAGTTTCCAGTTTGAGCATGAGAACACTGGGAAATCTGCTGGAAATCTGCCTATTGGGTGTCCAGGGATGGAAGTTTGGTGGATAAGGAAGGAGAGATTGAGGAAACGATGCAGAGTTTGTTTCTTCTGAAGCATTAGTGGAAGTGTGGAGGAACAAAGGTGTTCATGGAGAGGGAATGGACTGAAACCAGCCCAGACTTGCAGGGATGAGAAGAATAAGGACCTGCCCAGAGGTCCATCCCGTGGGGTTCAGGGTAAGGACCTGCCCAGAGGTCCATCCTGGGGGGTTCATGGTAAGGACTTGCCCAGAGGTCCATCCTGTGGGGTTCAGGGTAAGGACCTGCCCAGAGGTCCATCCTGGGGGGGTTCAGCAAATGCTTTGTGTTGTAAGCTGGCTCCTGTCTCCCTTGGCAGCCCGCAAGCTGCAGCAGCAGCGAGCCCTTCTGCTGGAGGAGGAAGCTGAGGAGGATGAGGAGGTGAGGCAGGGGCCTGAGGCTCTGCAGTCCAGCATCATCATCGAGGGCATCGAGTACAAGGTCGAGAGGCTGAATGGAAGGAGCATCCAGGCTGCAGCAGCTCGGTAAGACAGGACAGCCCTTTACCACCCACATGTCAGAGGTGTCCCAGGAATTCTCAGGGAAGAGGGCTGGGCAAGATTTCTTCTTCAGCATAGAAAAGGCCAAGTTTTCCAGCTCGCTCTTTTCAGGGAACAGCTCCTTCAGCTGTCTGTAGAGAGGTTGATTTTAGAGACAGATGCTTCAAGATGAGCCGAATGATAAAGTGATGCTGAAACAGCTTTGGGGTTTTTTAGGCTTTTGTTTCCCAGTTCTCTGTGACTCAAGACTCCAGGTTGCCTTGATGGTTTTTTTTCTAATTCTTGGGCATAGAACTGAGGAATGAGAACAGGGTTCTCAAAGGCTCCAGATAAACTAGGAATGTACTGGAGTAAAGCTGAAACTGTCCTTATCTGTCTTTGAAGTCTTTGGGACAGACATTCTCCTCTTCACAAACATTTTTCAGTCACGATGGCAGAACACACCCTGGCATGTGGAATCTCATTTCTTTCTGTTGCTTCTTCCCAGTCTCAGTTGAGGAACTTCTCACATGATGATGCCCTGAGACTTTCCTTGCCCCTCCTGTGCTGAGGCAGCTCCAAGGAGAAGAGCAGTCACACACAGCTCCTTGGTTTTCTGGGAAGTCCCACTTACCCCTCCTGTTTTCATACTGAAACATGGGATGCTGAAGAACAGGAAGGCTGGATCCATCAGATGACTTTCAATTGCTTATTATTTATGCTTGAATGCAGGGGGCAGTGGAAGAGACTGAAGTTGTATTTCTTGAAATAATCTTTCTCATGCTGGAAGAGAAATTGAAATTTAATTAAAATAAACTTGAGCAGTAAAAATCAGGGCTGAGTGCCACTATAAACTGAACACCCCCAGCTCTCCCAGCCAGGTTCCAGCCCTGAGAGCAGCTCCATAGCCCATCTTGTGGAGGAAGTTGTAATAACCAAATTAATCTGTTAATGAAGGTATCTGTTAAAATCAGGATCGGGTGACTAGTGTTTCCAAGGTGAACTTTTCAAGGTGAATCTTTCTTGGGCTTCTCTGTTTAGAATCCCTTTGTGCCACACCTAACTAAGCTGAGTGTGAGGTCCAAGTTCCCAGGACTGAAGGGTAAGACCCAGAGGAAAAGGAAGTCCAACAAATACTTTTATTAGAAGAATTGAGGAAAAGCTTTAGGTTTTGTGTGTGTTAGTGTCTGGCTGACTTCCGGCTGCAGGAAATGATCTCTGATATTCATGTGGACATTTAGGAGATCCCCACAGGAATGTTCACACCCATGGTCATGGAGGGCTGTGACTTCACTCTGGAGCAGTTGTTGCTTTCTCAGGGTGGACCTGTCCCACCCTTTGCTGGGTGTGCAGCCTGTGGTGCTGCAGCTCACAGGGTTTTTTTTCCAGGCCCTTGGAGCTCACTGAGAACAGCAGCTCACAGAGGAATTCCCTGGAAGAGGGGATCAAGTCTGAGCAGAGAACCAGCTCCATGTCGGGGTGAGTGGAGCAGCTGGGGCAGGGGCTGGATAGTTCCTCCTTTTTTAGCAGCCAGAGGCTGCAAAGGAAGGATTTGGGGGAGGAAAGGAAACTGATCAGAACCAGCTTCACAGGATCCCAGGATGGGATGGGTTGGGTCGGAGGGACCTTCAAGACCATCTGGTTTCAACCCCTGCCCTTTGGGGGTTGCTCCAAGGACAGTCTGAGCCCCATCCAGCCAGAAACTCCTTACAAGAAAATTGCCTGTGTTCTGTGTCCTCCCCCATCCCACGGCAGCCCGTGGAAGTGGCACCGAGCAGGTGACCAGAGCTGCCACTCGCGGGCAGGTGAGCTGTGGTGGCCCCACAGCCTCCCTGCCACTGCTTGTGTCCCTGCAGGCTGGGCCCGGCGGATCCCGGCGCTCCTGTGCGCACAGCCAAGGCCGAGCGGCGGCACCAGGAGCGGCTGCGGATGCAGAGCCCGGAGCTGCTGGGCGGGCAGGACAAGGAGCTGTCTCCAGCAGAACGCCGGGCTCTGGAGGCAGAGAAACGGGCCATGTGGAGGGCAGCACGGTGAGCCAGAGCTTCACTGCTCCTTCGGGCCAGAGCAGGGGAGCTCCTGCCCATCTGGGGCCTGAAGGGAGTGAAACCAGGGAACAGGAGACCCTTTCAAATGCAGATGTTGAGGGAGGTTGTGTAGGATCGGTTCAAGCAGTGCAGAGCACTGGTGGAGTGGCTGAGCCTGTCCACTTTTGTCAGCACAGGGGAGGGGGGAGGGCTCCCAGATTTCCCCAGTGCCTTCACAGCCGTGGACATGGGGAGCTCATGATGAACATGAGCACAGCTATGTGTTGTGGTGGGTGTTTTCCCTCCCTCAGCACACCATTCCCATCTTATTTGTAACCCACATGAAATGGTCTTACCAAAGCTGCAAGGTCACATGTCCAAAATGAAAAATGGAATTTCATATTTCCAGTGTTGCTGGGCTGGAAATCGTGCTGCAGCCAATCGTGCTGCAGTCTGATCCACTGGCAGGATCAGACCATTCCCATTGTTACCCACATAAGCTGTTCCATCAGCTATGAAAGAGTGACTAAAAATTGTTCTGGAAGAAGGAGAACTCCCTAGTTCAGAACTTAGGACTTAAAGCTAGTCCAGATGTTTACTGTGTCATAGAATTCCTTCCAAAAATTAGTCCAGCTGCTCCTATTGATAGTTTTTCTTCTCATGATATTCCTGTAGGAGACGTTCAAGGGACAAGTCTGAACTGCCTCTTTTGGGGTTTGGATGAGGCTTGGAGAGGAACAGGGTTTTAGATAAGACTGGAGGGATCACTGTGAGCAATTCCAGTGTTTGTGCTTGACGTGGATGGTCATGGGGCTGTTGCTCCTGGGAAGGCTTCAAGAATGGAGAACTGCAAAGCAGATCCTCAGGGAGAGTTGGACTGATGTTCTGGGACTTGGAGAAAATTTTCTCAGAGCTGGTTTTCACAGAATTCCAGGATGGTCTGGGTGAGAGGGACCATCAAGACCATCCAGTCTCACCCCGTGCCATGGGCAGGGACACCTTCCACTATCCCAGGCTGCTCCAAGCCCCATCCAACCTGGCCTTGGGATGGGCATGGATCCAACTGCCAGGGATGGGGCAGCCACAGCTTCTCCGGGCACCCTGTGCCAGGGCCTCACCACCCTCACAGGGGAAGGATTTCTTCCCAACATCCCCTCTAACCCTGCCTTCTGGCAGTGGGAAGCCATTCCCCTTGTGCTGTCACTCCAGATCTTTGTCCAAAGTCTCCCTCCAGCTGTCTTGGAGCCTCTTCAGGAACTTGCTCTGCCATATCCTTCCTTATGAGCTTGGAGGGACCACCAAGTTCCTGATGCTGCAGGTGCTTGGAGAGGGCTGGAATCACATCTCTGTCTCAGGAAAAGCTGTCAGTGTGAAATAGTGCCAAAATCAGGCATCAGTGTGACACTGTGCAAGCACCACATCAGACATCCTGCAGATTTACTCTTGGTCTTCAGACCTCCTGTCAGGCCTCTCCTGGAAATCCACATCACTGCTTGGAGAGGGGTAGTGCCCAGTCTGCCATCCCTTCCCAATGAGACATGCAAGGGTTTCACTCCCGCGTGCCTCCACTTCCTAGGTACATTCCTCACATCATTGGGGAAGGCTTTCTGAGATCTGTCAGCTCTGATTCATGCCTCAGCATGAATGTATCCAAGGAATGCTGTAATAGAAGCTTTGTTTAAGATAGGTGTCTAAAGGAGAAACAGGATGTTGCCCATGCAGACTTTCAGAAGCAGAGTCCATGCAGGGACACTGCTGCTGTCCCAGGTGTGCAGCTCCAGTCTCAGGACTCTGCTCTTCCAGGAACTTGGTGTTGCCAGCAGATAAATCTGAAAAATGCTGGGAGGGGAGAGGATGCTTTTAGATGATGTGATGATATGATTTGCTCTTGTAATGTTACTGTTTATCTGCCTGTTTTGGACTGGGACTTGGCTGGAGTTGCTCAGGGCACAGTAAAAGTTTCACATGACACTTTAGGAGGGCTAGTGAGTGTGGAGCACCATGTCCACTGTGGGCAGAAGAGAGATCTCCCAACCCAAACTTTCACTCTCTTTTAAGTGTGTTTTGTCCATGGAAAATGAGGCTAGCAAAAGAAGAGCCATCCTGAGGAGGGAATACCTGTCAAGGAGAAGCTGCCTGAGCTGTCAGATCCAGCTTTTCTAGGTTTAAGTTTGGCAGACCAGGGCTTCAGCTCCACTTTGATTCCAATGCCGAGGCCCAGCTTTTTGTGCAGTTCCTGGAGAAGGGCCTGGCTGATGCTTTGCAATCAGTCAGTCACTGCAATGTGTTCCTTCTTGTAAGACAAGGAGGGACTGTTCCCCACTGCCACAGATCTCCCAGGAAGATCCAGTGGTCTCAGGATCCCTCTTTCCTAGCTCTGGAATGGGCACAGTGATGTGCTCAGGTCCTGTCTTCAGAGGCCCCTGTGCTGCAGGGGAAATTCTGCACTGCCCCACGCACAGGGCTCAGCCATTTTCTCTCCAAGTTCCGCTGGGTTTGTTCCTCTCTTTCTAATCTCCTGTCTTCTGCTTCCTTCCAGTTCTCTGCTCTGTGCTGTCACTCGTGACCCCATCAGTTTGCACCTCCTTGGGCTTTCCTTGTTCTCCCTGTGTCATCAGTGCTCTGCCAGAATGTGTGATCCCCCTCCTGCCCCCCCAGCACCCCTCGTGCTCTGTAGAGACACACACAGAGACCCATGTTAGACACGTGTTCTGGGCATACACAGCCCCTGGCACAGAGTCATGGAATCAGGGAATAGTTTTGGGTGGAAGGGTCCTTAGACCTCGTCTGGTCCCACCCCCTGCTACAGGCAAGGACACCTTCCACTATCCCAGGTTGCTCCAAGCCCTGTCCAACCTGGCCTTGGACACTTGCAGGGATGGGGCAGCCACAGCTGCTCTGGGCAGCCTGTGCCGGGGCCTCAGCACACTCACAGGGAATAATTTTTTCTCAATATTTCATCTAACCCTGCCCTCTGGCAGTGGGAAGCCATCCCCCTTGTCCTGGCACTCCAGGCCCATGTCCCATGGAAAGAGGGAGGTTCAGAGGCTCTGCTGCACACCGAGGGACCATGAGCATTTTGGCAGTTTTCCTCCCTCACATGCACTGATTTAGGGACACACTCACCCTCAGTTAGTCGTGTCCCAGGACAGAGACTGTGTCATGTGCTTGGCCATTTTGTTCCCCTTTTCCCATGGTGCAGCCGAGGTGCATGGAACACACCATCCATGTATGCTGAGAGACTGTGCCACGTGTGCCCACACCCCTTAGTCTGACTCACACACCCTTTAAACACCTCTCAGCCTTTCCCGTGGGGCTGAAGTTGTTCCTGGTTCCCTCCCTGCGCATGGGGAAGGCAGCGCTGGATGTGGAGGCTCTGAG
This sequence comes from Tichodroma muraria, assembly GCA_013390105.1. Taxonomy (NCBI): domain Eukaryota; kingdom Metazoa; phylum Chordata; class Aves; order Passeriformes; family Sittidae; genus Tichodroma; species Tichodroma muraria. Next base: position 15,725 of record WAAG01054422.1, on the reverse strand, counting down.
GGTGATGTTCCTGGACACAGTCCCAGGTTGCCCCCAGAGATTCCTACTGCCTCAGCGGTGGCCAGGGTTGGGCAGGATCAGATCTGGGACCCAGTGTAGCCAAGGTTGCCCCTGTGTCTGACCCATATTTCCCCTCACCAGGGTATGTTCCTGTATCTGTTTCTTTCTTCTCCTGTTCTTGTCTGCTGCAATGTTCATCACCATCATCTCTTCCTCCTTCTCCTTCTCCTCCTCTTCTCCTGCTCCTCGTCCTCAGATCCTCAGCTCTTGAAGACAGTATTAAACAGTACGAGCAGGATCTGGCCAGGAAGCTGTACCAGTCCCGGCAGTGGGCACCTGCTCCCGGGGCCAGGCCAGCTCAGAGGTCTAGCCCAATGCAGAGTCACGCCTCAAGAATCCCTGGGTCAGGAGGCCAATCCAGGTGTGCACCGCCCCCTCCCCACAGCTGCATGCTCCTGTCTGTGTCCCTGTGCCCCAGCTGGGGCCTCCTGGGGCAGGAGGACATGGGAGTGGTCCCTGGTCCCATTGCCCAGAGGACGAGGGGGGATGCTGGGGCTGTCTGATGGGGAGAAGGGAACAGATGTCTCTGAGGGCTGGACCCACTTTTTCACAGCTATTTCACAGAATCCCAGAGTGGGGTGGGAAGGTACCTTAAAGATCATCTTGTTCCACCCCGCTACCATGGGCAGAGACACCTTCCATTAGACCACTTGCTCAGGGTCCCAATCAGCCTGGCCTTTCATGATCTCCTGACGGCTGAGGAGGGTTAAGGTGCAACACACTGGGCACAGAGGAGAGTAAAGCCTCTGAGGACTGATCTGCTCATGTGATCCCTGCAGTTTTGTCCCCAGCTCGGGTCACTGTCCTGTTGTGTGACACTCTGGGACTGCCCACAGCTTCTTAGTATGTTGATCCATAGCTTCAGGCTCTGTGTGTTTGACACACGTGATCACATGTCTGTTGTGGGATGGCAGCCAGCCCAGCTGTCCTCCTGCCTGCCTTGGGGACCCTCGGGGGCTTTGTTGCACCCATCTGTGTTCAATCCACGGGCTCTGGCACTGCCCTGCCACACACGGATGGCACCTGTCCCCTCACCGACAGGGCAGTCACTGATGGCTTCTTCTCCTCACCCCATTCCCGAGGCAGGATGAAATCACTGGAACAGGATGCTCTTAAAGCCCAAATGGTTATTGCCAAGTCCAAGGAGGGGAAGAAACGCAGCACGCTGGAGCAGCTGGCAGAGTCACCATCACCTGCTCCGACGCCGTCTCCAACGCCGCTGGAAGGTACTGAACGGTGCCCTGCCTCCAGGGGAAACAGGTAGAGCTGCTGGAGCTCAGCCTGCTCAGAAGGAGAGCTGTGGGAAGCAGTTCCCTCCTTCAGCCTGGTTGGAAGGTCCTTGGGAATGTGGCATCTCTCAGCACAGGGGATGGGCCTCGGCTGTAGAACATGTGACAGCATCTGAGGTAGAAGTGAGGTTCCATGGAACCAGGCTGGAAACACAACCAACATCCTGATTTTCTGAAAAGGCAGTAGAGAAGTGTTTGTTGAGTGGCCAGAAGGCAGGGTCTGCCCTCAGCGTGGTGTCACCACACTGAAATGCTGCTCGGGAAGGAGCTGGCTCAGGGGGAGAATGTCACACAGCCAGCCTGTCACTAACTGTGCTCTTCTGTCACCTCTTGCAGATTACAGCCCCAGGAACGTCACTTCCCCAGGAAGGCTGGTATGATATTCTTCTGCTTGCATTTCTCACCTTTCCTAAATTCCCTGGTCACTCAGCTGTGCCTGGGAGCCATGGGTCCCCTCTTAGTCCTTGAGCCAGGCCTGGCTGCATGGTGCAGGGAATGGTGAGGGGGTCGGTGGATGGAGCCAAACTCCTGGCTAGAGGCACCTCCCTTTATTGCAGCTCCCATATGACATCTGCATGTTGTTTGCCTATTTTGTCTTCCTTTCTGTGGTTCTTCACCTCGTTGTTCAGAAAGCCTTTCACCGTAGTCAGAAAGCCTTTTCCCAGGTTCACAAAGCCTTTCACCATGCTCAGAGGGCCTTTCCCCGGGTTCAGAAGGCCTTTGCCTGTGTTCTGAAAGCTTTTCAGTTCACTTCAGGGACTTTGGCCTTATGTTTCCTCAACAACACAAAACAGACCTTCAGCTGCAATCAGCATTTTCCTTTTCCTAACTCTGAGTACATACCATCAGACATTGTTGCACAGAAGTGTAAGAATTGGTGAGACAGACCAGGGAAAGCATGTGGGGAGCATCTGCATAGAGGGAACCTTTTCCTGCCGGGTCACACCATAATGCAGCTCTGGTCTGAAATTCTGACTCTGCTCCGGCTATCAGAAATCTTGCCATGAATTTCCCCCCAAAAATAGGTTTCCTACCTGACTTGGTGTGCATTAGCATTTCACTGGAGCACACGATGTTTCCTCTATGACTCAAAACCCTTGTCCTGACACCAGAAGAGCTCCGAAGACAGTGTCCCAGGGATGTCCCATGGTCCAGGCTCTATCCGGGCAGTCCTGCCTCTCCCTGAGGATGTCCCTCTGCTTCTGCTATGATCTCTGCTTAGATTGCTCAGCTTGCTGGTGCTTCTCCATCCATTTCTCTCCCCTCACTCTCTCTTTTCTGTTTCTTCCCTTCTGCTGCCCCTTCTAGTCAATGTCTGAAAAGAAGTTTGACTACCGGGAATTTGCTGCTATTCCTTCCTCCAAACCTGTTTACGAAATCCAGGTATAAACTGCATGTTGAGCCACCTTTAGATAGGTCAGGACTTGGTTTGGTGGAAGAGCTGAGGCTGAGGGATTTGGGGAACCCCTCTGCAGAGGCCTTGCCTGTGTAGGGGCAGGGACACCAGTTTTTCTGAAAACTGAGGGTTTATTGGAGTCTTCAGCCAAGTGGAATTAGGAAAAAGTTGGTCCAGATGGTTTTAAAATGAATGACCAAAGCTTTGCAGATACAAAACATATGCATCTTCACCAGAATGGTTCCTGAAATATTTTTAAGTGAAAGATGAGAACTAAAAGGGAAGAAAAAGTTATAGAAATGATGGCTAGCAAATGCCAAATTGCAGCAGATGTGAACTTCCAGATGGGATGTATCTGGTGTCCTGCCTGAGGAGCAGCTGGGGTGCCTGTTCTCAAACTGTAGTTCTGCTGTCAGTGAGCTGTGGAGTAAACACCTGGTTCTGAGAGTGAATGCCATGGTGAGGTGCTTGTCATTCCTAAAACGGACTATTTAAAGCTGCTTTGTCATGGAATGCCAGCTCTGGAGGTGATCCCGGCCCCTGCTCTGGGGGCCACTGGAGCCAGTCTGCTGGGGCGGGGAGCTGTAACTGCCTGGTCATTCAGTCCATGATGATGATGATGGCATTTGTGACAGCTGAACTGAGCAGATGCCCTGTGTCTGAATGGCTTTAGGGGGGTTTGTCTAGTTTTATATACAGACCATGAAGCAGATACCCATGCGTGGAAAGCCAGCAAGCACTGCCACATTGGGCTTCACCTCACTGTGGGGATGCAAAGATCCCAGCCCAAGGAGGGTCATTCCAAAGACAGGCTGGCTGTGGCAGAGCTGCAGTTTGAGGATTCTCAGGCAGTTTTACTTTATTTGGTGTCTATTCTTCACTGACACCTGTCCCTTGTGGTATTGCTCTGCTCCTGGAAGTCATCCATCATTTTCTTGGAGTGCCTTCCTTTGGGATGTGCCCCTCTCCAGGTTCTGTTCCAGGGGAGTTGGGGGACTGGCTGCTTGAGCCCTGTGGCAGCTCCAGACCATCCAGATTTCCCCAGGTGCAGCACTGGGTCTTCATACAGCTGAAAAGGTGCCTCCAAAGGAGGCTGCACCTCCAAATCCTCAGGCAGTGTCTATGGACCTCTCTCAGCAGTGCAGTAGTTCATAGAATCCCAGGATGCCTTGGGTTTGGAGGGAGCTTAAAGTTCATCTCATTCCACCCCCTGCCATGGGAGGGACACCTTTCACTATCCCAGGGTGCTCCAAGCCCCACCCAACCTGTCCTTGGACACTTCCAGGGATGGGGCAGCCACAGCAACCTGTGCCAGGGTCTCTGGGCAACCTGCACCAGGGCCTCACTACTCATAGGGAAAGATTTCTCTCTCATATCCAACATAAATCTCCCCTCTTTCAGCTTAAAGCCTTTTTCTTCACTCTTTACACTTTCTGCCTTTTGTGCTACTTCCTCTCTTTCCTACACCCAGGCCAGGCAGTGGATGCTTGACTCAGGCATGAGGGATTTGTGCTGGAGTCTCTGTGGCAGTGCCAGTGCCTGGAAGGGCAGCAGGTTCTCTGTAGGGTGTAGGAAGGTGGAGGTGAGGAATTGCTCGGCACAGGTGTTACCGGTGTGAGTGATCACATTTGCTGTTCTCTTGCAGTCACCTGATGCAGCTGATGACCTCAGATACGTCGATGACCGGAGTAACTCAGGTGAGCCCACGCCAAAGGAGTCATGGCTGTACTACTCACTCCCTGCTGTGCTTCTAGAGGGTTCCCCTTGGCTTGTGGAACCACCCTGGCGACTTCACCTTCTGTTGCTTGAAGCAATGTCATGTTTTGTCTATTCTAGAATGAAAACTCCGCGCTCACCACATTCATTTTGGGTAGGATATTTGCATTGTGCTTCAATGATGACTAATTTTTCCAGTGTGGTGTGTTAAAAGCATGCCTGGCTTCCTCCAGTTTTGTGTCCTGGAGTAGAGTGGTAGTAGGATGTGGCAGGGAAGTTTTGGCCTCTGTCACCTGCTGCAGGTGCATGATGTCCATCATTCAGGGGCTGTTTCGTGCCCCTTTTGCTGGAACAGGGAATCATGCAGGTAAATCCAGCCTGGTGCAGACTTGGAGCTTTGGTGCTCCAGCACCCAGATGACTCCGAGTTACACTCACGGTTCTGTGGGCACCTCAATCAGCAGGAATTAGAGGTAAGCAGCTGGATCTCCAGGCTGTCCAGCTGGGGTGTGTCTGCCTGTCCCCAGCTGTAACAGACAGGTGAGACTCACCCAGTTGGTTCCAGTGGCTATAGCAGCACCACGGAGCTGGGCAGAGCCTGCCTGCTCTGTAGGATCACTCCTGTTGCCTCTAACAGTTGGTGCTGGTTTGCTTCTACACAATTTGCATGTTTCACCACTTTATTTGAAAAAAAAAACAACAGTTCCTTTTATTTTGACAAATTCCTCTGAGTACAGGCTGCATCCCAGACAGCTGATGCATGGCTGAGCTGTTTCCAGAAGGAGGTTCTGCTGTAGGACTCAACAAAAACTTACTTTCCTGAGAACAGTATCTGTTCTTCATCCTGCAGAGTCATCCTCTAAGGTCTGGGTTACTCTCTTGAGGCTGTCTGTTCAGTCAGTGCAGGGAACTGAGAGGTCAGGGAAGGTCTGGGAAATACTAGCTGCTGCTTAGGGCATTCAGACCTCATTGTTGCCTGTCACTGCTCTGTTGGGCCCTCAAATGGGATGAAAGCCAGAAAGAAAAGAGTGTGGTGCTCATCTAGAGACCCAACCTTTAGTCCTTAAGTAATGCTTAAACCACCTGTGGTGTGTGTGAGGCATCAAAAAAAAATAAAAGCAGGTTTTCCCACATCATCTGGTAAGGATGGCAGGTGAGGATGCCAGGAAGCATCCTCAGGCATGGGAACAAGCTTTCCTGGGTTTTTTAGAGCCCCCCATCCCATGTCACTCTCCTAGGCAGTGCAGCATTCCAGCCAACATAATCAGAATTGTCCTGGATCATGGAATTACTGCTTTTTGACTCACAGCAATTCTTAAACTTTGTGCTAGCAAACCATTATATCAGGAACTCTGAGAAAATCCAACTGCAGCAAAGCACTCACTCCTCCCAGGACACCCTTGTCCTCTAGTCCACGCAGAAGCAATTCCTTCCATTCTCTGTTCTGACTTCATGGTCATCATCTCTTAAATGTATTTAAAAACCTTTATTCCAAGGTTTCCATGAGGCCGTGGAGTTACTGAATTGCAGAGCAGCATTTTTAGGGTGGAACCAAGCAGTGTGCTTGTGTTTTGGCATAGCTTTTCCAGATCACCTGGAGACTTTTGCTACCCAATCCTGTAACCCTCAGGTTCCAGAAATTCCCCTGATGACTGTGTGTTGCTCCTGTTACTGGAAACCTTAGCTACTGGAGAAGCTGCTTTTGTCCCTGTGGTCTTTGCCCACCTGGGCTGTTTGGTGTTTGCAGCAGCTTCCACAGGAACGGTGCCTCCTCATCCTGCACCTGGCCTAATTGCTATTGGATAGTGAACTTTGCAGCCCTTACACTCAGAGGAACCAAACGTGTTCTCTCTGCCCTCTTGTAGCTTTAATTTATCCCTGTCCAGTCACATTACTACTCCAAAGACTTGCATCCATCCTTTTCTTCCCCAGACTTGCATTTCACAGGTTTTTTCCCACCAAAATGCCAACATTTCACAAAACTGGAATCTCTGGATTCATACACAGGCAATGCCTGTGCTTTCCTCCAGTATTTCCTGATTTCTCTCAGGATGGGAAACATGTAAGTGAGGCCTGTACTGGTTCAGGATACGCCAGGATCCCGTTTGGTTGGAAGTTGGTTCTTAGGGTAAGACCATAAGAAACAGGGAAAATGAGCTTGTATAGATGAATATTCTCAGTTTTCTGGGCTCACCTATTGTGTAGGCATGTCTTGAACCAGGTGTTGTGTCTGCATCAGCAATGGAATGAGCCTCTGTAAAACTATCCAGATCTTTTAATCTTCCATGGTATGTTGTGATATCAAGTTCCACAACGAGGCATTTTATGTGTTTTAATTGATTTTTGGTAACTCCCTTGTGTCTTCTGGGATGCAGTGACTGTATCTCACTTGCTCTGTCTGTGCCACTCAGGTCAGCCAATGGAGCAGCAGTTCCCTTCCTTCCAGGCCAGCGAATCCTGGTTCCTCTTCGTGGGAATGATTCCCACACTCATCTGCACCTTTTTCATTTCATCAGTGTCTTAGCAGGGGACCAGGACTGCCTGCAGTTTGTGCAAGAGCAGATTCTGAATTGTGTTCTCCCATCTTTTCCCATATCTGAATCTCGAAGCGAAATGGCATTGCTGAGAAGTTGCCAGTATATACAGAAATCTCTGCCAGTGCCTATAGAACCATCATCTCATTCAAGGATGATGCATTTCTTTTATGCAATCAGGATTCTATTCCTTTTATTGGGCTTAAACATCATCCAATAGTGTAAAAATGAACTTACCAAGTCAGCACAAGGTTCTGGCTGCTCTGGAGTGTGATGGGAGCCACTGGGAGTTCCAGAAAAGGACACAAAAGAAGAAATGCACAAAGTAGTTCCAGAATTGCTCCAGGCTGCAGCCATCAGTGGGTTTGCACTTTCTAAGACAGAGGCTTTGATTTTAGAGTTCCTTCTTTCTTGAATCTATTCACATCTTCAGTAAATTGACCCTTCCATGTAATTTTACCCCTCAACTGTATGGATCATGATGCACTTCATTTTAATTGAGCTTTATTTGACTCCCTGATACAGCTTGGTGGCATCAGTAGTCTCTTCTGATACAGCTTTCATCACTCCTCCTCCTCAGCTGCAAGATGCTGATCCAGGTACAAGTCCTGGCTGCTGGGTCCTGTGGCAGTATCTTCCTACCCTTTTCCTGTGGTGCAACTCCTTATTTGCTCACCAAAGCTGCCCCACTTGTTTTCAGTAGAGCTTTTCCCAGTACAATCCAGATGTTTTTAAAGCTTAGTGTGCTGCGTGGTGATCACTAAACCTGCATGTTTGGAGGCTCCTTTGGCCTTAGAGGGTCTGAAAGGACTGACTTCTCTCTGAGCCATAGGATTTCCTCCCCCACCCTCCCAGGCTGGATTTTTATCTTCATGTGCCCTTGTGTTGCTTTTATACTGTGTGCCTTGTCTGAGGATCAGTCATCTGCTTCCAAACCCCAGCATTCTTTGAAGGGTTTGCACAGGCTGGGAGGGCTGGCAGTGTTCAGCCTATAAAAGAGAAGGCTCTGGGGGCCCTAAAGGGGCTCCAAGAGAGCTGGAGAGGGACTTTTTATGTGGGCCTGGAGTGGCAGGACAAGGGGGAATGGCTTCCCACCGCCAGAGACCTGAATCTGGAGCAGGGGCACTGGGCACAGCTCAGCAGACTGAGCCTTTTGGCTGACATCTTCATGGATTTCTCTATTTGAGGTTCTCTGCTACATCCAAAGGCTTTACAGAGATTTCCCAGGAGCCCATTTGCACTTGAAGCTCATAAATTACCTGTGCCCTCCTGGGTTGTCCTTCCAACAGATACTGGGGTGGTTGAATTCCACCCTGAGGACCAAGGCTTGTGGATGTGAGGCTGCTCCCATCTGTCTGTGGAGATCCAATCCCCTCAGTCTTCCTGACCAAGAATGTCACCTGTCCCTGCAGTCCTGACCTGGGAGCTCTGGTCAGCTCCTTAAGCCTCTCAGGTGCAGCTCCCTGCATCCATCTGGGCACTGACACAGACTCATTGCCCCTGTCCTTCCTTAAGGGTCTGGGTCCTCCCGTTCCAACACCTCAGGCACAGGAGCTGTCCCACTGTGTCTCTGTGATGCCCATAAGTTCAAAGCCCTCCTGACCAGCTGGGCAGGTCTGTGACCAAAGATGCTCCTCCCCCTTCCTGACAGAGGGACCCCTCAGCCCACTGCAGATCTGAGTCAGGGTGGATCCATGGTCTGGAGAGCAGAAGTATTTCAGGACACTTGATTTGTCATATAGCTTGGCACTTCCAGTCATGTTCAATGAATGACGGGGTGTTACAGGCAGGTGTCTTCTCACACATTCCTTCCCAGTATCCACAGTGGTCACTACATGAGCTACAGGTCACCAGGAAGTTCTGGGCATGGGGTTACTGTGAGTGACTGAGACGAGTGCTATCCCAAATCTAGTGCCTGGGAACATCCTGGAACACTCCCTGAAAGTGTTCAAGGCCAGGTTGGACAGGGCTTGGAGCAACCTGATCTAGTGGAAGGTGTGAATGAGATCTAGGGGCTGGAATGAGATGAGCTTTAAGGTTCTTTCCTACACAAACCATTCTGTCATCCTATGATAGACTTAACATCTGCATTAACTGTGCCAACTCTGTGCTGCCAGAATCACAGAATGGTTTGGCTAGGAAAGGACTTTACAGATCGCCCAGTCCCATCCCCTGCCCTGAGCAGAGACACCTTCCATTAGACTGGGTTGCTGCAAGCCACAGCTTCTCTGGGCAGCCTGTGCTCGGGCTTTACCACCTCCCCAGGGAAGGATTTCTTTTCAGTATCTTACCTAACTTAACCCAGTGCTTTGTCTTCAGATGTAAACATCTCCTGTCATTGCAGTTCCCCCGGAGCAGGATGGGCAGCCAGAGGAAGAGGAGGCATTGGGAACACGGGATCCATCAGCACCAGCTCCCTCAGCCCTGGAGGACATGGCCCTGTACAGCAGCAAGCGGAAGCTCCGGCACAGCCGGCGCAGTTTGGAGACCGCTGTCCCCACATAGGTGACCCGACACACCTGGGCAATGGACTGGCCTGGCACAGCCCTTCCGAGCTTCCTGTGCTCCAGGGACAGCACCAGGCTGCCCCCCTGCCTACAGACTCTGGATGGGACCTGAGCTTCCCGGGAGCTCTGTGACCAGCTGACTCCTCTGAGGCTGTGAACTGCCCTCGTTTCTCACCCAACAGTGCACTGGGGCACATCCCAAAACTGGGACAACACTGGACTGACTGCTGGCAGATGGAGAGGAAGGGTGGTCAGGACAGTGGGCAGCTTGTTAGCCTGTAAATATTGTGTGTGGGGCAGGGTAGGACAGGGAGAATGTAGGAGTGTGAGAGTGTGTTGGGCTCCAGCTGTTACTGCCTCAACTTGGGTTTTGTAGTGGTTAAAAGGAGCTTCTCCTCTGGTGGGAATCAGGAGGAAGGTCCAGCCTGCCTTTACTCCTATTTAATTTCCAGTCTTTTGCCAAAAAGCATCTCCTCCCACCTCCTGCACTGTGCCACCTCACTTCCCTTTGGGAGTGTTTGGGAACGGGAAGCTTGGAGGCAAAAAGAAGGAAAAAAAAAGAAAAAAAACCCACCAGAATTCCAGCAAAGTGCCTCCCTCTGCCACTGGCACTCTGTGCTCAACAAAAACAGAGACAGTTCTCTGCCACCTGCCTCTATCCTGGTGGGACACTGCTCCTGCTGGGGCTTTGCACTGTCCTGGGGACAGTCCCTCCCTGGATGGTCATATCCCCCTTTGTCACAATGGTGTGAGCCACTTCACGAGCACGCAAGTGGAGGAATCTGTCTCCTGTAGCACTGGGGCTGAGCTGGTCAACGGGGCAGGAATGGGACGGAGCCGACAGCCATAGCAGGGGTGTAGGGGTGTGTGACAGCAGTGGGGAGCAGGACAGTTGGGGTAGGACACGGTGGCAGAGGTGGGAGGTGTGACAGCAGGTACCTTAGTGGGTAGAGTTCAGGAACTGGGGATGGGTAGAATGTGGCGTTGCTGGGGTCAGGTTGGGAGTTACAGGATCATACACGTGGGAGATACTGGTGGAGAGCCCACAGTGTCCACGCTGGCTGTAGGGTGGAGTGGATGTCAGGGGTGCCTGGTGTGGGCTGGCAGGGAGCACCAGGAGCACCACAGAGCAGGATGGGGCTGGCCTGTGCCTTGCAATAACTACACAGTTCCACTTTGCCAGCTCATTGGCTTCAGGCCCATTTCCATGGAGGATGGAAAATTCACATTTGGCCATGCAAGAGGGAAAAAGGAAAATGAGAAATGAGTGGGGGTGTGAGTCCTGGTTTCCACATGTGGAACAAGGTTGTGGAACAATGTGAGCAGGTTCTGTATCATGTGAGCTCTGCAGATGTGGAGGTCACAGCTGCTGCTCCCAACTCTGCCATCAACCTCTGCTGCCACTAGTGAGGGGAAACAACCCTTTTCTTTTTGTTGTTTTTTTTTTCACTGCCTCTAACCGTGAGGAAGGTCTAAGCTCGGCACAATCCCATTCCCTGTCCATTGGTGCTCTCTGACTCCCCAGAAAGACCAGGGTTGGATCTTGAGCCTCACAGTGGCTGGGCAGTGACAGGCACATCTGCTTGTACATTTGCTGAAGGAAAGAGCTGGATGCAGTTTTTTGGGTGCAGTTTTTTAGTTGAGCCTCTCCTTTCATGCCAAAATCCAGCGGATCATTTTAACTGACTGTATGTTTTGATTTTACAGACTTGTGAAGGGGGAACGCTGATAATCTCACACTGCAGCTGCAGCTGCTTCCATCATCAGCAATTTGAGCTTTTCCTTTTTAAATCTAATTTTAGCATTTGCTTTTTAACAACAGCAGTTTTGGAAACAATCCTGGCTGGGTTTTGGTGACTAACTTGTGATTCTTCTCTCCTTTCCCTGTGCGGTACCTGATGCCAGGCTCTGGATTCTCTCCCGTTCTCTCCCAAGAGACTCCGAGGGAAAATTAGCGCATCAAGACTGTAACTAGTGAAATTTGTACAACCAAAGAAATCTATTTTGTGGTTCAAGGATAATAAAGTTTACTTTACATTTTAGAGCCTTTAGTCACAGTGCTTTGCCCTGTGCGAAGTCTGCAATTTCAGTATCAACACTTCGGTGGTGACTGTTACCACATAATCCAGCAAAGATGCTCCTAGTGTTCCTGCTTTTGGGAGCAGAAATTAATGCACACCCAACTTATTGCCAGCTGTGAGAATATCAATATTCAGTGATAGGAAAAAATATACAATATGAAACACAGTGATGCCAGCAGGATCTTCAGTCTCTTGGCTTTCCTTACTTGGCTGTGTTTAAAAAAAAACAAAACAAAAAAAACCCCCCAACACTATTTTGATTACATTATTTTAATTTACATTATTAAGTTTTTAAAACTTAATAATGTAAATTAAATAACTTTTACTATTTTAATTTACATTATTAAGTTTTTAAAAATAGCTTGGTAAAAACCAACCCCATTTCCTGTAGCTCAGTCCAGTTTTCCCTAGTTTGGTTCAACGGATAGGCACCATGCTGTGCCACCCCAAGGAAAGAGAAGCAGTCTAAGAAGAGGGTGGATTGCCTTTTCCTAAAGCCAGGGTAGTGCCAAACCTCAGCCTCATTCTTCAACCTGTGTGACAGGTACAGCTGGAAAAGGGGCCTTGGCTATGCTACGTACTACCTCAGGAACAGCCTTGTCCTTGCTCAGCAAGAGGCTTCAGGAGTCTGAACTGCAAGCCTCACATGGGCTCCGTACACAGGTCCTTTGCTGCGTTTAATGGATCTGTTCTCTCACAAGTTTCCTTGGGCCAGGTTTACTACCAGGTTTCTCTCTTAGTGTGTATAATTTGCCCACCACAACTGAACCCTGATTAGGTAATGGGAAGTAGATACCCCTTCAGACAAAAGTCAACACAGAACATCATCAATGGAAATAGTTTATTTAGGGATATTTAGGGATTATTAATGTAGGGTTGGGACTAGATTGTCTTTAAGACCCCTTCCAAACCCAACCATGCTATGATTCTATGACTTTTATATAAATATGAGCAGAAATAATCCAGTTCAATATATAGGGAGAATGCAAAGATCTCCAAGGCTGCACAGGCAGACCAGAGCACAGCTGGCTGGGTTGGAAGGTTTGCAAGAAACACTCCTACAGCTACCTTGTGTAGCAGCAGCAATTCCCAGATGGGCTCTGGGAGATGGAGGGACAGGAAATGTCGTAACTGGACAGAACTCCAGGTTTGAACCTGCGCAGCCTACCCCTCTGATCCTGCTAAATCCAAGTTTTCTTGGTTTCAGGAGTTAATCGTGTCTGGTATTGGTATGTAAGGTGAGGGTTGGCAATGTTGTTCCTTCCCTGCATTTCCCTCCATGTGTAGCAGTAGGCAGGTGTCTGGAGTAACTGCAGGATTCTCTTCAAGGAATGTCTGCTGACAGAGAGGAAGGGCTGTCATGGAAGCTGCAAACCACAACAAATTGTTTCTCAGCTCTGAGAAACCTGGCCCTTGGAACACCTGGGATAACCAGAGGCTGGAGAATGTTCATTTCCAGTGTTGCCCACCAGCCACCAGCTGCTTCTGGAGACAAATCACTGGAGGAGATGAAGCTGTGTTGTAACTCAGTGCCACTTTTGCTGCTGCTACGTGTTTCTGTTGATTCTGTGCTTACGATCCTCATTAATAACACACATGAAGCACCAAAAAACCCCAAAGCCGGAGCACTGCAGGACCTCCCACGCCACAGCCACCACTACCACCACCACCGACGTTTGCTTTGCACATCTTTGGGCCCTGAGCAAAGCCACCTCAGTAGCGTCACGTCCGTATGCCCTGGTGCACTACACCGTACCTGAACCGTGCTGGTGGGTGAGTTCGGAAGCGCTCAGCTCCCTGGAAGGCAGAGGAGGAACCCGGCGGGGCCGGAGGGCCGCGCGGGCACTGGCCGCGTGTGGCTGAACAACGACGAGCTGCGTGTCCGGCACAGGGCCGGAGCCCTGGCTGTGCAGGGCTAGGCGGCACCGGCGGGGATTGGCCGGGCCAGGCAGGGAGCCGCACTAAGAGCGGCGGCACCGGCGGGGATTGGCCGGGCCGGGCCGGGCGCAGCGGGGGCGCGGCTCCGTCAGGTAACGCAGTCACGTGACGTTGCTGCTGACGCTTCCCAGTGACGTCAATGGCGCGTAGCGACGCCATAATGACGCGACAGTGCCGGGAGCGCCCGGCCCGGCCCGTGCCCCGTCCGGGGCGAGCGGGTCCCGGCAGAGGATCCTGGATCCCCCTGCGGCGGCGGCACTGAAACGGCTCCGGAAGCGGCTCGGGGCCCGTGCTGCGCGCCGCCAGTGAAAAGGTGCAGTTCTCTGCCTGCAGGAGCCACTTACCTGCAGTTGTGGTGAACCCTCATTTATTTAATAACCTTAAACCAGCATTCTCAGTCAGGACCCGCTGTGCAGTGAGGCTTTTTCTCTTCAGGGAGGACAGAGGAGACACACAGTGCAGATCTTGTTTGCCTTCTCTACACGCTGCAGCACTAGTTTGTATGAATCGCGGAATCACAGGGGAAGCTGAGCTGAAAGGAGCCACAGGGGTCATTGAGTCCAGCTCCTGACTCTGCGCAGGACCATCCCCAAGACTCACACCATGTGCCCGAGAGTATTGTCCAAAGACTTCTGGAACTCTCTCAGGCTCGGTGCTGTGACCACTGCTCTGGGTAGCCCATTCCAGTGCCCAACCACCCTCTGGGTGAAGAATCTTAGTTTCTAACATCCAACCTAACCCTCCCCTGCCACAACTTCAGGGCATTCCCTTGGAACCTGTCACTGGTGACTACAGAGATCAGTGTCTGCACCTCATCCTCTCATAAGGAAGTTTCAGACTGCAACGAGTCTGGACTAGAAATTTAAATGTATCTCCTGTGACTGTTGAAGACAGAGGCTCTGCCAGTGCAAGGATGAGCTCTGGCTCTGGATATCCTTGTTTCCCTGGGGGAGCAGGAACTGGCCCAGCCAAGCAGGTCTGAATTTTCTCTTAATCAGGTCATACTGGATGTTCTGAATGCCGTGTCTGCACGGGGCACCCTCCAGTATCGTTAGAGGTTAAGGCCAGGTGACCTGATCCCAAGGACCTTCCTTCCTTAGATCAAGGACCCTTCCTGTGTTTTTCTGCAGAAGGAAAGGATGGCCATCAGGGCTGAACGCTGATAAACAAAAAAAACAGCAAACCCTCGCAAGAACCTCATGCCCTGGTACCCAAACAGTGCTGCTGTATAAATATAACACTGATTCTTCGCAGATTATTCTCCACCAGCCCCATTAATTGAAGGCAGTTTTCTTTAAAAAAGCAAACAACTTCTAACAGTGAAACTGTGCAAGACCACATTCCTGTTCTCACTCCCAGAGTTCCATTCAGATGTCAGTTCTGCTTGTTAGAATAATGTGGGATTTCTCCACAGTTCTTTACAATAAAAAGTCACTTTGAAGAACTAGAGGGGCATGACTTGTGCAACCACTGAAGAGACTCTTCCAATTCTGTTAGCACGGCAGGGGGTGAGAATTGCACTAGGGACCTGTGAGTTGAGTGACTGAGCCTGTGGTCACTGCAGAAAAAAATCAGTTCTCAGTGCCTGGGACTCCTTGAAACTGAGCTGGCATAAAAACAGGCAGATCATGTTAAACAGCTTCAGAGCAGACAGATAAAGGGAAAAAGCAAAACTGCACTTAACCCAGATAATCTGGTATGTACAAATGCAGAGCCTGAACAGATCAAACCCAGAATGCCAGCTGGGTTGAGTCACCAGTGTGGAGTCAAAGGGAAGATTCAACACCTTCTCCATTATCAAAGAGCCCGTGGATCTGCACTGCTAAAGAGGCGACTCTGGAATGAGTTCCTGTTCTCCAGCTTACCTTGTCTCTGCTCCTGGTGCCTTTGGGGCAGGTAATGTGTCTTCATTCTGTCAGCGATTACAGTGAGCCACCAGTTCCCTGGTGGATGGAGTCAGGGGCTGAGTGGCAATCACAGAATCATGGAATGTTTTGGCCAGGAAGGGACCTCAAAGCCCATCCAGTCCCACCCCCTGCCATAGGCAGGGACACCTTCCACTATTCCAGGCTGCTCCAAGCCCTATCCAACCTGGCTGTGGACACTCCCAGGAATGAGGCAGCCACAGCTTCTCTGGGCACCCTGTAACATGGCTTCACCACCCTCACAGGGGGGAACTTCCTCCCAGTATCCCATCTAAACCTA
>WAAG01054416.1:0-12451 GCA_013390105.1 Tichodroma muraria | reverse complement strand
CCTTCCAACACAAATGATTCTGTAATTTTAATCATAAAATTATAATATTACTTGGGGATATGAAAAATTATAATCTTTGCATTATAGAAGCTTCTGTAATATTGTTTCATTAAAAATCTTTGTCCAGGTGTATAATAGTATCCCTAAAATCCATGTGAAAGAAGGGGAAGGACTGACTGTTGCTGCCCTTTCCTTCCCCTCAATGCTCAGGTTTCTACCTTCCAATGATTTATTGGATATATGTGGTTACTATGCCTTTTTCCAACTTATTTATCTTTTCTCTTGCTTCTATCTCTCTGTTCCATATGATTTATTGTGTCACTGGCTTCCCAGTATTGCTAATGCTGCCAGAAACATCCTAATTAAAGGACTGAGTCATGAACAGAAAAGCAAAGTGGAAAATGAAGGAGATTTTCTAGCCCCACATCCATAAACACTGTGGACAGGCAATTTCTCTACAAATATTTATACCATCACTCCCTGAACTTTCAAGAAGTAATTATTTCTCCTACTTTTGAATAATTGTCCTTTCTTGGGAACCAGATTATCCCCAGGTATTAATTAATGAGATAACACCAAAGATGGATTTTTTTTCCTCTAGGTTTTTAAAATATATTTGAAGAGAAAGAGATTTGGGATGTTTCTCCTTTTAAAACACTTATTAGGGAAAACCTTAATGCTCTACTGATTCATTATTTTCATTAGCCTTTAAATAAAATAAAGACTCTACATACGTTTCTCCTTTAACCTGTGTGAACACATGCACATATGCATACATTTATACATATACTACACTAATTGGTAGATAGCAGGTATAATATTCATACAATAAAATATTTCATGGAGATATTGGTACCTTAGAAACAACTTCTTGTGGAAAACGCTCTTTTGATGCTTTTTAATGGCTTAATTTTATGAACATCCCTTGCCTTCACCTGTGCATTACAGTGTGTTCTTACTGAGAAATGCATTTGGCCCAACAATAATATCTCTTAAACAAGAATACTTAGATAATTGATTTTATGTTGTCATTCTAGCTGCAAAAACACATTCATTTTTTGACACCACTAATGCCAAAATACATTCAGCTAAAACTTGCAGCTGCATCTTGTTGCTTTAATAGCACAGAAAGATTATGGTAGACTATGCAGTTTTCTACTTTCAAGTAGCATAACCATTAATGCTTAATACAAACAACTAGTCAAGAGATGAATAAAACAATAAAAGAATAAATCTGCATTGGATTAGGAAACATATTTTAGTTTTCTATATTACTTTCCCATTTTTTATTGTCAGCCAATTGCACACATTCATGTTTTGTATATGGATGATACTCTTGAGAAAAAAGAGCTATCTATAATCCACCCATATATAAAAGGTTTTGGTGACTTCCATGTGTCACCTCTTTGGAGTTTCTCTTCCCACACAAAACAGAAGAAAACTGACAAGTCTGCAGAGAAAGTCATGGAGGAGAATAGGAACCAGATGGGGAAAAAAACCAAGAAACAAAGAAAGAGGATTACTGCAAAACACAAGACTATAGAAGGTTCTGAAAAACACAAGTGAAGCTTGAGAAACATAAATCACTCAATGACACAATAATACATCTTGTCTGTGTTTGAGAAGATTTATCAAAACCAAATGATAAAAATGGGAAAAACACTTTCTAAAACTTTGTCTCCATACTAAAATTCTTCTAACGAAGGGATAAAAGTTTCTGTTTACAATAATCTCCTGCATAAAATGAGAGCACTGAGATAATTTCCTTTTTCATCTTTAAGAAAGAAGATTCTCAGCATGCTCTAACAGTTTTTGCTGGTTTTGCACTATTTTGGTTCTACCAGTTGCCAAAAGGAAGGATAACAATGTGTTGAGATGATATTTAAAGCTTCTCCTTATCCTGCTGCATTTCACTGAAAAGCCAGAATAATCACATTTAAGGAAATACTTGATAGAAATTTAGCAGAATAAGATTGAGTCTATTTGTCTGACCTGGCTTAAAACTCAATACAGGAAATATAACATTTATCCCTTAAAATGGTGTTTTACTTGTCAACTTTTGAATATAATCCATAGCTGAAGATTTGTTGTCTGCCTGTCTTCATTTAACAGACTACGCTCTCTGCTTATGGCTTCATGGAATGTTTGAGCTTGTTGAATGAATTTATATGTGAGATAAATTTTGAAAAATTGATCAAGAATACTTAGCTGATTTGGTTTTAGTTGCTAAAAATGATACAATAATTTAATACTTTGGCACTGTAGTTATTTTTAGCTCAAAGAACAGTTCCCTTGTAAAGAAATAGAATTTCCATGAGATCTGTGCTGCATAAGCTCTAGATTCTCCTCCTGGTGTAGTAGTCCTGCAGAACATTATGGAGATAGGAATTGACTGGTACCCTGCTTCTCTGGCTGCAAGCAACTCTGCGTGTTAGACAAAGATAGATAGATAGATAGATAGACAGACAGATAGATAGATAGATAGATAGATAGATAGATAGAATCATAGAATTGTAGAATCATAGATAGATAGGGCCTGGTTGACAAATTCCTTGGAAAGTCGTCCTGAATGGCTGGAAGCTCAGCAGAACTGCTATTTTGAAATTCTGAGACAGAAGACTTTGGCCTATTTAGGTTGAAAGAGTGACTTGGGAGGATGTGCTGAAGGACAAAAGAATCCAGGAAACCTTGAAAATGTTCAAGAAGAAAATCTAAAAGGTACAGGAGCAGGCCATACCTGTGTGTGAAAAGATGATCTGGCATGGAAGAGGAGAAGCCTGGATGAACAAAGACATTCAGCTCAAACTCGGGAAAAGAAGGAGAGTGTGTCACCTTTAGAAGAAGAGGCAGGCAGCTCAGGAGTACTAGCAGGATGTTGTGAGATTATACAGGGAGAAAATTAAAAGTACCAAAGCACAACTAGAACTTACTCTGATTACTGTCATAAAAGAGAATAAAAAAGGTAATATTAATATTTTGGCAAAAAAATGAGGGCAAAGGAAGATCTCCATCCTTCATTGTATATGTGAGTAAACATAGTGACAAAGAGTAAGGAAAAGGCTAAGGTACATAATGCCTTCTGTGTCTCAGTCTTTAAAAGCAAGATCAGTTGTTCTATATGTACCCAGCTGATTGAGCTGGAAGATGGGGACCACAATGAAAACCTCCATAACCTAAAGCAAAAAGGTCAGTGACACAATATGCTACTTAGACACACATAGGCCTATGGGGCCAGATAGGATCCACCCAAGGGTTGGAGAAGATTGTCTGAAAAGTTGGTGGAAAAGCACCTAGGGGTGCTGGTCAACAGCCAGCTGAATAAGAGCCAGGGAGTGCCCAGGTGGCCAAGAGGGCTGATGGCATCCTGGCCTGCATCAGCAACAGTGTGGCCAGTGACTGCACTCCTGTAGTCAGCACTTGTGAAATCACACCTCAAACCCTGTGTTCAGTTTTGAGCCCCTCATGACAAGAAAGACGTTGAAGTGCTGGAGCGTGTCCAGAGAAGGGCAATGGGACTGGGGAAGGTTCTGGAGCACATGTTCTATGAGAAGCAGCTGAGGGAGCTGGGGGTATTTAGCCTGAAGAAAAGAAGGCTCAGGGAGGAATTTACAGTTCTCTACAACTGCCTGACAAGAGACTGTAGCCAGGTAGAGGTTGGTCTCTTCTGCCAAGTAGCAGGAGATGGGACAAGAGGAAAAGACCTCAAGTTCTGACAGCAGAAATTTAGGCTGGATATTAGGAAAAATTTCTTCATTGAATGGATTGTTAAGCATTGGAAGAGGTTGCCCTGGGAAGTGGTTAAGTAGTGATTCTTGAAGATAATTAAAAGATGTGTGGATGTGGTACTTGAGGATATTAGTTGAGTGGGGGACTTGGCAGCACCATGTTAATGGCTGGTCTTGTCAATCTTAAAGGTCTTTTCTAATCTAAATAATTCTATGGTTCTATGGTTCAATAGATAGATAGATAGATAAAGGCATTGACATTTCAGCAAGAACTTGTCTTAAAGCACATAATACAATCTGTGACTAAAAGAAGTAGCATGACTGAAGTGAAATTCGTTTCAAACAATTTTTTCTCTCTCCATGCACACAGACATTGACTGAAATGTGCATAGCCGCTTGTTCTGAAAGCATAGGAAAACACCTGCTCTCAGTGAAACTGGCATAAACTTCTGCCACTAATAGAGTAGGAAACTAATATGAAACCAGCTGAGCACTCCACATACATGAATGCATGTCCTTTTGTCGGTGCCTCAGGGTCTGCTGTCACATTCTTTCAGTCAGCTGTTCACCTGCAAAGTGCTATGTGCAGAGCCCAAACTTTCTCAGATACAAACATTTTTAGAAATTGAACAAACAACATTGGGTGTGAGACCCAGATTATGCACAGTAAAATCACACAATTAAAAGAAGTGATAACTTGCAACCACGTAACTAATGATTAACATGCAGTAAAATATTTGCTATATAGACAGATTCCTACTGACTCTGCTATGGGAACATAATATACCTTATCCTGACATGACATTCCAGGGATGTATTAGCATTTTAACGGCATTGTGAAATGCCACTGTAACATGGAAAATATGAAATTACTCTACAGCAAAATGATTTAACAGAATAGCAACAAAAATAAAAATAGAGGATAGTCACAATGCTTGGCAAACCTGCAATCTCCAAAGACCAGCCTCCAGCAGTTCTGCAGCACTCTAGACAATACCATAAATAAAGGTAATTATCCAAATGATGTTATAAAGCTAAGTCAGAGATGGTCTTGTGAAGAAGTTGCATGCAATTATATTGGGGTAAAACCTGTAGAATCATGTAGGAAGGAAATAATTTTTCCTCAATTTTTTAGGCTATTATTCTTTATTAAAATCTCTACTACACTGCCAAAATTATGTTCAAAACTGACCATTTGCTTTCAAAAAACATATCTTTATGTAAGAGCATGAGATTTTTATGTAGCTGGAGTCTATGTTGCTGTCTAATCATAAAACATACAGCAGTATTTTTGAATGACAACTAACTGATTCAAGGTAAAACCATAGCAAAGACAAAACCATTAACAAAAGCTCACAGGTTAACTACAGTTTCTGACTTCTGTGAAAATAACAGACTGTCCTACTTGACTGGTATTTTATGCTAAATAAGAGGACCTGAGTCATATACCATGTCTTCTCATGATGAGAGCATGCTTTGTAAGGCTTCTAATTCAGTTTTGTCCATCTATTGCTTGAAAAGTGTCAGGAGGGTGAAAAATAACAAGAAATAATTCCTTTGCTGGTGGGATTTCTTGATGGAATAATATTTTGGTGAACACTAATCTCCTTTCCTTTTCAGTTTCATACTGGAGATGAGGTGGAAGGGTGATGTAAAAGGGGCTTCTGGTGCCTGCAGTTGCTACTGTATGGCTTCTCTAAAGACCCCGAGCTAATGCTCAAGCAAGATGTGTGACATCTAAGAGTAATGAAATTTACTGGTCTGCAGTTGCTCACTCTCATTTTGGTAAGGGATGATTTTTAGTTATATACTTCATGCATAAAACTAAAGTTAGTCAAAATCTGCCTGTAAATACTTCTGCATGTCTCCATTGTCTTGGAATTGTCTTCAAATAACACAGCTGGAGACTGAAATACCAATGCTTCTTGCTTTACTGTCTTCATTCTTAGAGCAGCTTCTAAGGATTACATAGATGTTTTGCTAGAACAGTTTCCATCACCTATCCTTGAAACCAGATTGTATTCATCTTGGTTTAGGTTGATAATCTTTGTCCTTTATTAATTTTTAAATCCAGACAACATTGAACCCCAGTGCACCTACTCTACCCCTTGTCTTTGTAGCTCTTTAGACCTTGAATTGAACTGAATGGAATAGACAAATTACTTGCAGGCATGATTCCCTTGGATTCAATGGAGTTACAGAAATTATGAGCTTGCCTTGATGAGAAATAATGGTGCACATGCGAGCATTGTTTTCCTAAGCACCTGTAATGCTGGGGTAGTTAGAGAACAGCATAACTTCTCTAATGAACAAAGCTCAGATTTATGTGATCACAGATACAAAAGGGATACTAGCAGGATAACTGCTTCATGTCTGCCTCCAACTGCATTGACAGCAGCCTGATATTCCTGTAGGATGACTGGTTGGATGGCCCATGAAACAAATCCTTACTACCCCACATTTCAGCCAGCCTGAAATGAATCATGTCAAATCTTTTTACCCTGGTATTACATACTGGATATTGTGAAGTTCCAGGAGCTGACTCCTAAAATGTTTAGCGAATTTTGATATAGGAACTGCCTCCATTAGAAAGATAGGATGAATGGCTGTCCTGTTTAAATCTATTGTTACATATGTATACAAACTTTATGGATTCTCTGTGATTGCCAATACTCCTTTATAGTTTACTTTTCTGCCAGATGCAGACCTATAGCATCTGTTAAGGAGACACATTTCCATGTGGCACAGGACACTACGTTTAGACAGAGATGCTGATAATTGGATATTATGTTCCCTATGATGTTTTTTCTTTCTTGTTTATTTTGAAACTGGTGAAATTGGTTTGACTTTACATAGGATTACTTTGGATTGCATTACTACTTTGATTTTGGCTTCTTTTCCCTGCCAGCAGGGTTATCAATTGTGATAGCAGTCTAAGTAATAATTATTGGGATTTTTAAGAGCTATTAAACTGCTAGTGTCTGCCAAAAGTTACCATGAAGTGGTATCTTAGATACCAGAGCCACCTGACTGCACTTAGCATCGTATATCTCTCTGGGATTGTATGATGTGGTAACAGTTGGCAATTAATGACTTACTGATAGTGACAATTGGGTGAATGAAACTATAAGTCCATTTAGCAGCAGCATGCCTGTTACACATTATTCCAGTAACATGAAATGAACACAGCTGGGCACTGCTAAAAAATTCTTAAAAACAATTAAAAATGTGGAAGGTGACTTCTAAGAAAAAACTGTAACTTTCAATAAAAAGTAATGACAGGGTTATATTTTATGCAGCTTGAAAACTATTGTTTTCAAGAATATTTGAGACTACCAGTTAATGTCTTCATTGTAAGCATAACTGAATGAGTAACAACAATTCACATTCAAAAAAATTCAATTTTTGGAGAAAAAAATGATATAGTTTTAGAAATACTAGTCTGGACATTTTGAAAATTACAGTTATTACGTATTATGTATATATCTCATAGGTGTATGTTGACCTTTATTATAAAGATGAATTAGATTTACACTTCCATTTTTGGTACTATTAATAAAACAGGACTGTTGTGGTAGTTACAGAGTGTACTCAAGTACAGAAGAAATTCACCTTCAGAAGCAGTACAGAACAGGAAAGAATAAACAGAAAAGAACAGACTTGATAGAATAGGATGATTTCATTTGGAAGGTACCTACAGTGATTATCTAGCCCAACTGCCTTACCACTTCAGGGATGACTGAAGGTTATTAGCAATAATTAACTAATTAGCAGTACTATTAATTAGTAATTAATAATATTAAAGCATTTTATTGAGGGCACTGTTCAAATACCTCAAACATTGAATACATTTGTTAAATTCACTTTACCAATATAAAGAAGATTTTTTTCTTTCTATACACCTGTACTGGTTCTTACTGAGGTAGTTCACAGCCCTCACAGTACAATGCTTTGCAGTGGTAGCTGGAAAAGTGTGGATAACACACCAGTGTTTTGGCTACTGCCAAGCAGTGCCGTCCCTCTGACATTCCTTCCTCCATCAAGGGGAGTGGGCAAGATCCTGGGAGGGGACACAACCAGGCCAGCTGACCCAAATTAACTAAAGGGATATTCCATATCGTGTTGTCAGCTCAGGTATAAAAGCTGAGGGAGAGAGGAGGAAATGGGGGCTATTCATGATTTGTCAATATTTGCCTTCCGGAGAAACCACTACAGGTGCTGAGGCCTTGCTTCCCAGAAGTGTCCAAACATTGCTTGCAAAGGGAAGTCAATCAAGAGATTGACTTTTCCCTTCGCTTATGCATGCACAGAACTCTCTGTTGTTACTTTCTGTCATTGTAATAAACTGCCTTATCTAACCCTCTGGTTTTTCTCCATCTTATTCTCTCCTCTGTCCCACTGGGAAAGGGAGTGACAGAGCAGCTTTGTGGGCAGCTTTCACCCAGCCAAGGTCAATCCATTACAGTAATTTTGGTGCCCAAATAGGGAGAGGCAGCAACATTTTGGAGGAGGAAAAGAGACATAAAACCTGCCAGAAAAAGACAACGATGTTAACCGAGACATCATTCTCCTGGGAGACTGTGGGGTTCCTTTCCACAGGAGACAGTTCTCCATAAAACTCTCCAGCATGGTTCCAATCTCACAAGCAGCAGTCCTCCCAAAACTGCTTCAGTGTTAAGTCCCCCTCATTGGCACACAGTCCTTCCAAAACTGCTGCAGCGAGGGCCTCTCTTTCCACATGGTGCAGTCCTCCAAGGACAGGCTGCTCCATCCTGGGAGCAAGGGCCCTCTCTCCATCGAGTCTTCCACTGGATTACAGGCTCCTCCAGGCATCCACCTACTCTGGCATGGGCACCTCCCCCACAGGCTGTGGGTGGATCTCTGCATGCCCCATGGATCCCCATGGCCGCAGGGGCACAGCTGCTTCACCATGGTCTCACCACGGCCTGCAGAGGAATCCCAGGTCCAGCGCCTGAGGCACCTGGTCCCCCTCCTTCTCCACTGACTTTGGTGTCACCATGCTGTTTCCCTCACATGTTCTCACCTCCTCCTCTTCTCTGGCTGGAATTAAAACTGCGCCACCACCTTTGTTTTGATTTCTTCTTAAATCTGTTATCACAGAGGCGTTACCAACATCTCTCACTGGCTCAGCCCTGGCCAGCAGCATGTCCATCTTCAGAGCCATCAGGGACTGGCTCTGACAGACAGGGTGGAATGTTCCAGCTGCTTCTCACAAAGGTCACCTCTGTGGCCCCCCTGCTACCGAAAACCAGGCTGTGCAAAACCAACACAACACTTAATGCTACATTATATAACCAGATATAATTTGAAGAAATAGGAATTGGAATCTTTTCTTTAAAGCATCAAGGAGCAATAGCATGCCAGCAGTGCAGTTCCTTTATCTTCTGGAAGGCTTCAAGAGTTAGAGTTATTGTGGAGTCAGGGAGAAATCATGGATTTCATCTGCATATCTAGATTTGAAAGATCATTTATTTTGTCATCCTAGGGTTATAAATATTGTGTCAATATACAAATAAATAATAATCATCTAAACATATGTACAAAACATATAATCTATAATCTAATATAATGATATTTACACAGACATTTCTATTCTGCCTGCTCCTGCTCAATCCCCTCTGGCTGGTACCTTACACTGCTCTTTGGAGATTTCTAAATGTGAAAAGTACAAGAGGGGACATAGTAAGAGACTGGTGCTGGTGAGAACCAGGGAGGTAACATTAAACCACTAAGAACAGAATCACCTCAGCCAAGTTTCATTTTTTATCACATAAGCAGGATTGTGTTAAGTATATAAGCAAAGATTTCTGCAAAATCAGGAGGGAGAATCAGCCAACTGCACAGATGAACATATGGGCTGTCATAGCATTTGCAATAAACCCAAATTACTACAAGTCAGAATTATGCAAGGATTACACTAAGATTAGTATTGATATGTTTATGAAATAATATTAATTGCCTACTTTTTTAAATCAATCTGAGCTGATAAATCTGAGGATTTTTCTTTGGAGTTTAAAACAAGAAGCAGTCCATGTAATTTCTTACAATATTTAAACACATTGAGTAAGACTATGATGTCAAAGTGCAGGCAGTATAAAGCTGCAGGGAAGACAAAACACAAGTAGATTAACTCATCTTTGTATTCTCCTGTGTTTTCTTAATTGGTTGTTAAGGACAGGGTGTATTCTAGCCTATGTTAGACTTTCTAGGTTGCCTGAATCCATTGTCCTGAAGAATTCCAAATTCATCAGTAATGTCCAGAACTTTCACAAGGGTTGTTATTGCAGATATCATCGTGCAACCAAACATTCTAGAGAGTCTGAGGAAATCAGCCTGCTGCTTTCCCCTTCATTTGCTTATGGGACAATTCCCCCAGAGACAAGACAGGCTTTCTAGGGATTCATTTCTACCAATCCAGAAATTAAACAGGAACCCACCCTGTCAGTGAACTTTCCAAATCACATGTGAAAATAATGTCAGTTCAGTATGAAAATTTTTGAAAGTCTAATATATCAGCATACTGCATTTTATTTCCATCTAGTTATTTTTCTGTTTTGGATTGCTTACATAAAATCTGTTCAAGGTCACATAAATTTGGCGAGCTCAGTGAACAGTTCAATAAATTCATCCATTACAGAGTACAACATAAAATTGGGATTATTTTGCACTACTAAGTAGCTTTTTTAGGAAAATGACCTGAACTATTTTAGGTCAAGTTTGAAAGTATCAGCAAATGATGGTGGATAGACTTATTAGGCATTCTGGTCACAAGTACTCTTCCATTTTTGATAACCTCAAAAAGCTTGCCACATATACCTAAACACATTCTGTGAAGGAAAAAAATTCATGCTGCATTAGTGAATACTGTGCTCTCCCTAGGCTAAGCAGACCATATATATATAATGATTCTACTAAAACTCATGTTTAGAAATCATGTTATAAGCCACTCAAAGTCATATTCTATTTTTTATGAAAATACTAATATATTTCTAAAAATGTGGAATTGAATCATGTTTCCACAGTGAATAATTGCATGGAACATGGACATCTGAAAGAAAAAGCACAGATAAAGAGAAGAAAAAAAAACAGTAAGGGGGGAGTGCTTTAACTTAGGTCTTTGTGTCACTTCTAAAGAGGGAGGTAAGCACCATAATATCAGGGTTCAATTGCTTACTATTTCCATATAAGGTGTCTGGCATGCAGAGTCCTGGGCTGAAATCCATACACAATACACAGAAAAGTTTATAGGTGACAGAACTGTCCCCAGAGAAATGAGGCTGCTCATTTCTCATGAGAAAGGGGATCTGCTTACAGCCACCTAACAGGGACATGCCAGCGACAGGATAGGATCTTAACTGTTGTCCATCTTTATATAGGCTTACTTGTCTAATGGTTGCATGTCCCTCTGATCCCTCTTTCAAAGGAATGCAGCTGAAAAAAGGAATTTTCCTTTTTTCCTGAAACCTCAGATGGACCTACCCGTCTAAAACACAGCAGGCAGTAAGTGGCAGTGATAGCTTTGTAGAGCTTGTACGTTGTACTTTACCAGTTGAAACACTATCCCAAAATACGTGAGATCTAAGTTCATTTCCCCCTTCTGTTTGAAAGAATTGAACCCAATATTCCTCAGTGCCCTCCCCAGCAGGCTGCCCACAACCTCAGCATAGAGAGTCAGCAGCTCTCTTCAGAGCTGTTGGGCTCTGCAGAGAAGTATGCACAACTTTCCCATTAAAAGAGGGAAACTGAAAATAGTGACAACTTTGTTCAAAAATTATAGAAGGCACCCAGGAAGATCTGTTAGGTGTATTTGGTCCACATTTTACCCAATGATTGCCTCAAATGACTTCCATGAAGTTACTGAAGCAATATTAGCTTAAGTGCTAATTCCATTGCTCAATGCTGAGGGAAGAAAATTTTGTTTTTAATGAGTGCTGTTATAAATGTCAACAAATAAATTATTAAATACTTGTATGAGAAATGAAACAAATAGCTTTGTTGTTTTTTCAAGAGAGATCTGCACAGCTGTAACATGGCTCAGTGTGTCTTTCTGACACAATGCACTTCTGCCTCTTTAATGATACTTTGAAAAGTTCATGACATTCTGTCATTACAGAACTTACTTAAAGAGGCAAGTACAGTATATTGTTGATATTGTACCACATAGCATAAGCAAAGGAAAAATCAAGAATATATTCTTACACTTATTTTAAAAAGACTTTATTCTCCTCCAATCCATTCACAAAATCCAGCAGCACTGCAGATATTTATATAGTGTAGGAAGAACAGGAATCCCAAAGCACATTCCAATTATGAATCTGTTATTTATATTCTATGGGCAAGAAGATTTATTTCCGCAAGCACATTGTTTTCTTTTATCTGTGTGCTTCCTTTAATCCTGTCAATAACCCAGTATGTAACTGGTTTCTGCTCATAGATTTTTAGAAGATAATAGACATAAGCATGCAAGGTAGAAAGAACTATTCATGGGTAACATAAAAATGCCTGCTGTTCATCAAGATTTCTTTCTAATTAATTGGNAGTATTTTTAACTGAAATACTGGAATATATTAGCATGAAAAATAAAAGTAACTTCTTAGTTAAAGATATAATAAAATGCTAGATTTACATTTATGTTCTAAGGTGCACAAAATATGTACTTATTATTCACGCCTTGAAGGAGAAATAATAACTACTCCTTCAAGTAA
>WAAG01054412.1:172840-183462 GCA_013390105.1 Tichodroma muraria | reverse complement strand
GAAATGTTTACAGGCTTCTCTGTCTCCTTCTTCTGTGGAAGCTTCTTCTTGGGAGCCTTGCGCTCAGCACGCCTCTGCTCAGTGGTGGTGTCAGCAGCTGTGATGAGCTTCTGCAGGTCTTGGGTTCTCTTTTCTCTCTCTTTCTTCCTGGTTTCAATTTTGCGAAGCTCCTGGATGAGGTATTCTTCTTCTGCCACCTGCAGACCAGAGCATGTCAGGGCAGTCAGAGAACAGAGGAGGCTTGGCAAGGCAAGGGGGCCACCTACCGATAACAGTTCTGCCCTGGGCCAGCCCGGGAATGATTTTATCTCCTGCCTAACTTCTTGGATTTGTAGAGCATGTTACACTCCATAACCTTACCCCGCACCCATGGCAATGCCACTCTACAGTCCGGCAGGTAATGTATCACAACGCTTATGATGCACCCTTCAACAATCCATACATTACTAATCCCATCTTCCAGAGAACAAAAGCACAGACAGAAGGGTTAAAAAGCCCAAATATAGTGTTGTGAAAAGCTGTCTCCCCTCCCTAGACATAGCATATAGAACCCAGAGCAGCTATGCATAGTACTGACACCTGTAAATGGGGGGGAAGAAGCAGAGTAAGTCACATATGAACTTGTCCTTGAAGGGGACTGACTGAAAAGGATGCTCTCCCTCAGCCTATGAAGAACACACTTTCTTAATCTCTAAACTTAGGACCATTACATAGCTTCAACATAGAGAAGAACTAAGCATGCAGATTTAGTCTGATGTTTTCTGGAAAGATTTTTACTCTCAAATAAGTAATTCTCTCTCCACAAGACTCCAGTACTCACAAGGACATTGAGAATTTGCTTCTATCAGAGGACTAATAGTCAGTGTCACTGAGAAGGTCCTGGCAGTTACCAGAGACCATTACTCTGCTCATGCAGGCCTTTCTCCTGGATAGTCAGATTTCTCAATTATTGTCCTTATAAACTCCTTAAAGGGACATTAACCCAACAACAAAAGCTGCGCTCAGGTGTTGCTTTTTTCTTGTCCAGCCCTTCTTTACCTTTCTCATCCTCTGGTCTGCATCACACACCTACTGATTTAACTTATCAATCTTCTGGAGAAGTGATGCTCTCTTCCCCAAGTTACCTGCTCTGGTGTCCTATTGTAAAGCCTTTCCAGCTGTTCCTTCCTTCGTCTCTCATGGCCAGCATCAAAGACTGGGATTTTTAGGTCTGTACCTGGAGCTGCACGAATGTTTGCCAGCTTGGCACAAATGTGATAATACCGTTCCTTCAGGTCCTCCACTGACCTTTTCTGTGGAAGACATCACAGGAGGACAACATTATGGAAGAACTAAGCAAAACCTTATGCAGTAGCCACCTAAGGACCAGTGGCTGAAGGATGTCACATACAGTACAAGACACAGTGCCTGGGAGGAAGGCCAGCAGGGACCCTTGCAGGTGCTGGGGAACGACAGGAAGGAGGAGTTTCTCAGTGAGCTGCATGAATTAACTGTCACAGGTTCACAGCTGCCACTTTAAAAACACACACAAAAAGATCCAGCAGTGCTGAGGCAATACAGCAGTGAAGCATCCCGAGCAGTGAACATAAAAGGATGCAAGGAGAGTTGAGAGGAGAAAGCCTGCGAGCAGCAAACTGCAACAAATCTGCAGGCCTCCAAGTTGCTCCAGGCCTCCAAGTTGCTCCAGACAATGGTCATTGAAGTCACAGCCAAGAAGGTATCAGCTGCATCAATTCACTGCCCATGATTTCATGAAGTCTGAGCTGTGTTCCATTAACCCAAGCACAAAAGACTTCTGGGCTGCTCAGCTGGGCATACTCTTGTTATTTTACTTTGCTACAGGCTCTTCATGTGAGCATTTCAGAGGATAATAAAAACAGCATTTGGAACTGTTCAGTAGATGTCACATCATCCCCTATATCACCAGGAGGCATGGAAGCAGTATAGGAGATCGGCAATCATGACACCAGGCTTGCAATTTCAGACCACTGATGGTCCCCGTTTCACAGCAGAGATGATGAAAACTGCACCATGTCAGACCATAAGTCAGAAGCAGCACTAGGGAGAAGTCCAAGCCCCCAGGGTTCACTGGCAGATCCTTCTCCAAGGGCCTAGACTGAAATCCAAAACACCTAGCCTGCTCAAATAAAGTCCCCAGCTGCCTTATCTTCAAGAACAACGAGCTGTTCTCCTGCAGGTGCAAACCTTCTAACTTTCTAATAAAACACAACAGGGAATGAGAACAAGTCACAGTGGATTTAATTACAAACAAAGCAAGCAGCAATGCCTTGTGCTGGAAATTCAATATTCCTTGCTGCCAATAATTCATTATTTTCCCCTAAGTTGATACAGAGGGTAGTTTGGTCTTCCAAGTGCAGAAAACCCTGCACATGCCACAGCAGCAGGTTGCTAGCAGCAGCTTGGCCCCCAGGACTCACCTTGAACTGCTGGTGATCATAGCGGTCGTGAATGACCACAAAGCGCAGATCAAAGCGCCGAGCCAGGTCAAAGAGATGGTCTGTCTCAGCTTTGGTCCACGCATCATCGTGGAGATACATCTGGTACTCCTGCTCTGAGTAGACAGGAACCTGCACTGTCTGTGGAGAGAAGGGAAAACCATGGTAGCTCTCCTGCAGCACTGCCCTGATCACTGCCAAGATACCTGAGCAAAGAGCATGAGCACAGCACTGACAGGACGGGGCTGCCAGGACCCTGAGCAATGAGTCCTGATAGGAGACATCATGAGCAGGCAGAGGACTTGATATGGAGCAATGTGTGATCCCAACACCACAAAGTGACATTCAGGAAAGCCTACCAGGAACTACTGCCTAGGAGGCTGAAACCTATTTCAGATGGCTGACACAAGCAGAGGTCAGCAACCCACATCCTAACTATGGGTTTCAAAATTTCAGGCTAACATGACAGTGAAACCAAGGTTCAGCCAGCCTCCCTGCATTCCTCCCATACAGCAAAACCAATACCTTGGCACAAAGTGCTCTGACAGTTGACTCTTTACTTGGGTTGGGACATGCTCACTTGTACAGGAAGAACAGGAAAGGCAAGGAGCAGTAATCCACAGCCTTTAGCACACCTTCTGCTTTGATACTCAGACTACTCCTTTCATGTTTGGCGCAGACAGCACCATGAAGATCTGAAAGACTGTGTACAACTGAAGGCCATAAACTTGGCAAATAACTTTGTCCCTCCCTTCCCCATAGATCTTTTCCCCAGCAGAATGACAGAGCCAAATGACAGTCCAACTCTCACAGCGTCCCAGGTGCCTAAAAGACCAAGCCCACCCTACTGCCCCCAGCCTGGAACTGCTCTGCAAGGGCTCTATCCAGAACACAAGTGTCACATGAGAACTAAAGAAACTGCAAAAATACTTACTATATTAGGGGAAATCCTAGCACATGGTAAAGCAAAAGTAAATAAGCCTGTGCTTTCTTCCCTTATTCCCCCTCACCCCCTTCCTCCTGCAGCAAAACTTTGCTCAGCCTGAGGAGGTCCTGCCTTCACAAGAAACCTGTGTGCATGCAAGGAGCAGATGTGCTTCAACACCTCTGTGATTTTGTGTCCTGTCTCCAGAAAAGTCATCCTCATGAACTCCACACAGCTCGGAGGAGCATTTCTGAGCCTCCAAATAACAGCTTCTTTAGGTCTGCTGCTCCTCCTCGACCACTTAAGACACAGAAACTCGAAGCAGATCTCTTGGGGATGCACTGAACCTCAACCGTCAAGTACCACTTCCACCAGGAGCAAAGCCATCTTACCAGACATTGTAAGGATGTCCCATGCACACCATGAAACAAAATAGTTTCTAGAGGAGCACACACACATAAGAAGAGCCAGCAGGGCCCTCTGCAGTGGATGGAAGGGAAGGTGGCAGATGCCTCATCAGACAAGAGAATGCGACAAGAGCAAAGACACTTCCAAAATACTTCCTCAGCCCCCATTCATGGCTGCTCAGGTGAAAACCACTGAGAGAAATCAGAAGGTGGGAACTGATGGAAAGCTTGAGCCAACCATGGGCCAACTATATATTCAAATGCAACATAACCATGAAAAGGCAAATATGACCCCCAGAGAGAGATTTCCAGCAGAAACTGGCAGTGTTTCAACTGCACAACAAGAATACTGGCAGGAATACCAACTACAACACTACTGATCCCTGGTCAGGAAAGACACACTGAAATGGAAACAAGTACAGAGAAGAGTATGAGTAATGGGGTGGTGAGCTTGTCTTCCTACAGCAGACTGGAAGAGAATGCAGCCTAGCAAAGGAAGTCTAAAAGAGAATCTGACTGCAGGCTTCAAGTATGCTACATGAAATGAAAGGAATACTCACGGGAATAAAAGAACAACTGAAATAAGAACAAAGAAATTGACTTGCAAAGAAATGCCAATTTAACATGGAAAATTTAACCTGGAAATGAAATGGAGCAAAGACAGTCTAAAAGAGCTTCCCAAGGAAGCACAGGGGCAGGAAAAGCCAAGTGCTTTTCAAAAGGAACTTGATCAGTTTATGAAAGGGACTGGATTATGGCAGGACCTGAAAGAGCCAAGAGAAGGAGTCAATGGCCCAGAAAACCTCTCTCAGACCAACATTTCACACTATAAACTTACAAAATTATGAGTATTAAATTAGCTGAAACTGCTCGGGATCCTGGAGCCACAAGACAGCTCTGTGAAAACATCAGCACAATGCCTAACAGAGGTGGAAATACAAACCAAACAGTAAAAATTAAGAGGGAAATAGAGAAAAACAGCCCACATAAATCCACCATGCCCTCATAAGTGAAACACTCACTCCTAGTCCACACATTTCAAAAGAAAGGATATTTGAGAACAAGGGAGTACACAGGAGGGCATGTCACATTACAGAAAACACAGTACACAGCAAGAACAATTTACTATATCATGTAACACAAGATCTCAGACTAAAGGGACTAGAGGACTAGAGGACTAGAGGGACTAAACCTCAAGGCAGCAGTTTGAAATGAGCAAAAGAAAGCACTTTTGCATACCACACAAAATTAACCTGAAGAACTCATTAGCATGGGTTATTCACGAAGCAGCTTTCTGCCCTGAATGTACCTAGCAAGAATTATTAAACACAAATTTCAAATTAAGAAATCTTTAAGCCAAAGACCACCTGAAGGTAGGAAAATATGTATTTGCCCCATTCTCATACTCTTTTGCTAAGCCTTTACTGATGGTGGCTGAGAGAGGGTTTTGCTCTAACACGAGCAAAGCTGCTTTTATACTCTTATTTCACACCCTAAAACAAGGCTCAGAGTACATGGTGAAACCCAAGTTCACATTTTGGACCTCACAACAAAGAGAAGGGAATTGTACTGGAGACTGGAAGCACAGAGAAAAGGGAAAGCAACTGAGCAGTGACCCAGGAGCTTGGTTAAAGAGCTTGAGCAACCAACAAGACAGACTACACAGGAAAACAGACTCATGCAAAGGGGAGAGAAAGGGAGAGAAAGGTTCAGGCAGAGGTATCAAATATGTGAGAAGAAACCCACGAAAGAGTCTGGAAAGTATGTAAATTTCCTCTGATAAAGCAAGCATCTGCAAAACTCTTCATCAGTGCCTTCAACTTTCTCAAATACAGCACCACAAGGACTACAGCACCGTAACAACTTGCTCCTGGTATCATGCAATTGTGCATTTGCAGATGGCAGAGGTCTGTACCACTAATCTAAAGGTTACAGCCTTGCTGAAGGCTCTTCTGTCTGTCAGTTCATAGTACCTGATAAAGTTAAAGAAATTAGAATCATATAATTAAAACACCCATATGTGATGTGTGGCCCCCTCTGATAAACTCAGTTGAACTCAGCCAAAACCAGTTCCAGCAGTAGAGTCTTAGAGACAATTAGCCTCACAAAGTTTCACTCAGACAGCTAGGTAGGTGCCTCGACTAAGTGAGTCATACTTCAGACTTCCACCCCAGACATCAGAGAAGAGATACCACAGGAGGCTCTTACCAATGTCCCAGCTAGAGGAAAAGCATCAGTCAGAGCTTGAGCCTTCTAACATATGAGGTCAACCAACCACTTAACTCTGCAGGAAACCAAGCTTTGTTAGAGCTGATGCTCTGTGGGTTACAAACTTAAAATATTGTATACGGTTACACACAAGCGGAGCTTTTGTGGAATCATGTCAGCACACCGTTTTTTCACTCTTTCAGATTTGCATCATGAAGGGAGTTAAATTACATTATGGAAGCACCCTAACTCCGCTCCTTCCTAACTTTGGAGGTCCTGGCTTTGAAGTATAAATCTTGATGTAGTTTTCTTTGTGCATACACATGAAAGGCCCAGCCACTCAAAGCAGATACATCTGGGACAAAAGACAGCAGGCGATTACAACAACACATTGTGACAATTTAATGTAAGACGCAAAGAACAGGGGACTGCACCACACTGATACCACGAGCAATTTCAGAGGGAACGCAAAGTAATTCAGCATCTGTGCTGGAATCTGGCCAAGAGGTTGCAAGCCACCTTTTTGGCCATGAAGCTCAAGCGATTTTTTTCATACTGAGCAAAATAACAAGACTTATGACTTTTATGTCTCCCTCAGAATAGAATACCTTTTACTACCCTGAGCCTGTAATCAGGGGGAGGATGTTGGTCAGGAACAGAGGTAGATATCACGAGTCCTCCTCACCAAATCCATGACTGCACACCTGAAACACCGGGGTCTCTAGCAAGCTCTGACCATATACAAAGCCCACTTTGCCTGAATGATTTGGAGATAGCAGTCCATGGTCACATGCCTGCAGGTCATGCTGCAATCCAAAATGCAATTACTAAATCTAACTTAGCCTTCACTTGTTGAAAGAATCAACTTCCTGTCTGGACAGCCAAGAAACTGACTGAAGGGTATTTTCCAGCTGCTATTTATATGTTTTTGTTTGAAAGTGGTCCCACTTACTTTATTAAATCTGGCAAAAGGGTAATCCTTCCCTTCCTCTGCTGCTCTCCTCCAGTGGTAGAACATCGCTCCATCTTTCCTCGCTGGGTTGGTGAAAGGCATCCACTTCCAAGGCCGGACTTTCTTGGAGCCCAGTTTTGCTTTGACTGTTCGATAACCCTGAGTTGTATCACTTGGCAGCAGCGGAGGTGCATCCCTGTGGTGGAGAAATGTGCTGGTGATGAGAAGCAAGGGGCAGCCCAAGACAAACCCAAAGAGATTTCAGGCTCAAAACTCTTTTTGCAGATACAAAAGCAGGTGCTATTCCCAGTTGAGATTAAGAATTAGATACAAAGGGTAAGAGCACTGGTTTGTCTGCATTAGACTATCTTGCCTGTATCTAATTAATTTCCTACATCAAGCAAACCCCTCAAATTTAAAAGAGAGAAAAAAGACACTGTCCATGACTAAGAGAAGGGCACAACCATGCGCCGAGCATAAGGGAGAATCAATCTGGGAAGTGAGACTGCCCCTGGTTTCAAGAGAATGCTGCCCTACCACCAAAGGCCCAGGCCGCCCCACAACCTGCACAGATGACCATGTGCTCTTACTTTTTGTCAGAATAGAGAAGTGCATAAACTTCTCGGTGCATTCCTTCTGGCCTCTTAAACGTCAATGTCTCTGAAGATTTCTTCGATTTTTTCTGAAACAAAAGAATTGCACTTTAGATTCAGAAGTAGAAATTCTTGAGGGAGCATTAAAACTGTATAACCTAGTGTCCTGTGATGGTTTTTACTTTTATCTGGTTTTAGACACCTTGAATTTCTCCAGAAAAGTGCCTATTCCTGGTGGAAGACACTGACAGACAAAATGTACCCACTTTCAGTGACAGGGCTCACCAGTACCCAAATTTGCTCTTGCTGATAACAAACTTAAATTCCAAGCTGAACATGTGGCTGTAGATTGCAGGGGCTGGTGCAGTAAGTCTTTTCTTACTAGGCAAGCACTGTCCTTCCTCAGAGGTATTAACTCATTTAAGTGATTCTCTACCTCTTCAAGAAGGTAGTAAGAAATGCCTTCCCAGTCTTCTATCATTTTTGTCACTTTGTTCTGCAGCAGCTTCAGTTTTTACCATATGTGATTACAACTTTGCAGTAGCCCCTTGGCAGAACCCCCAGTTATCACCTACCAAAGTTCTCCGGTTCCAGCTCCACTCTCCCATTTACACAGCAAACAATTTTTTGACAGTTTCTTCATAAGAGGAATTCAGTGTACACAACTCAACCTGGCCCCTAAGACCTTGACAGAATTGATGGTCTCTAAGACACAGTCCAACTCATATCCATATACAAGTTTATCAGTAATCAACTGTATCAGGTGATCAGCTTTGGATTCAGGTAGGTACAGTAACAGTCACACTAAGAAGTTACACTTTATTTAAGACAGAAAGGTTTACTGAGCATTTGGTCTAACTGCACCATCTTTATAACTACTACCCTACTAATACATACTTGCTTACCGTGTCACTACCAAATTTTAAATCAGAATATTTTTCGGTAGTAAAACTATCACTGCATCATACATTGTGTTAAATCCATACAGTCACCTTTATCAAGTAAATTCAAGATTCCAATGAAAAAATAAGTCCCTGTCGTCTTGGACTACAACTCCTTTCCATAAAACTTCATGACAGACATGCATTATACTAGCACCTTTTCATCCCTAATCAAACACCTTTCTCCTAGCGTGTCCATCACTTTGCCCAGAAGCAATGTAAGGCCAACCAAGGCAGTTACCCACAGGTCACCACACCCTCTGTATGAACACAGGATTCTGGAATTCCCCCAAAGTTCCCAGATTTATTAAAAGTTAACATCAGCAGGCCAGAGATCAGCTCAGCCAGCTCTTTTAGGAGTCGAGAACAAATTACTTGGTCATGCTGATTTAGATGTTTTTATGCTTAGTAATTTTTATTTTAACATTCTCAGTCACTAATGGACTGGAAAGTACTTCACGGTTCTCTTGTGATTTCAAGACATCAATCTGTTTCTTTTCTAATTGAGAACAGATCTATTTCCTGAGCGAGTACTGCACTGTTATTAGCAACTTTGCACTCTCTGTGTGATAACAGCTTACACCTTTGGTTTGGTTTAGTTTCTGTACTTTGTAGAAATTCAGAATGTTTCATTCAGGTGGCCTCCTGCACCCCTCCCAAAACTTTTCACTGTACCTTCCCTTCCCCTCTCTTCTCATTACAGTAAACTTGAGGAGAAAACCATCTTGGTCCCTGCTCCAAAGAGACATCCAGCAACCAGCACTCCTTTGGTTCTCTGCTGCCTAACACACAAACACATTTAAATCAAAGAACTCACAGCTCCAAACACTCAGTGGCAACACTGCAGGCTGAATCCAGAAAACAGGCTGCTGACCAACACAGCTGATAACTGGGAATTTTAACATTTCAGCCTTTAAATGACTGAAACTCACTGGTTTTCCATTACACCAATTATACTGTGGGCCCTAGCCCTAGCAAGGTAGTGAAACCACAGTGCTTCTCTTCAGAAACAAATTTTTCAGCGGAGGCAAACAATGACAACCAGGAAGTGCTTTTAGGGATGGAGTGGTTGTTTAGTTTTGTTTTGATTTTTTTCCCCAAATGCACAGCCTTTACTTCAAATCAGACCATCTCTGTACCAGAGAGCTCCCTGGGCTCATTTCAAAGCACCTCCACATCTCATAACTACTTTTAAGTTGACCTTCCCAACACCCTGCAAAACACGGGACACTCACAACCTTGCCCAAAATTTAAAATACAGAAGAAAACAAGATACTGTAGCACATTACCACACAGAATGCAGCACATAATGTCACACATCCTTAACAGAGCTTACTAACTTGCCACATTCCCATAGGCAATGCATCCCAGTTGTCCCAAACTTCAGCCACACACCTTCCCCACACAGGCTGAAAGACTTCTGTCATTCAGTCAAGTCAGACAATATTTTCTTTCTTCTAAACCAAGACTGTGTTATATAATTTCCATTTGCTTTGGGGCTAGATACTTCACAAAATGAGAATTTTAGAGACAGATGAAAATGTCCTGGGGCCTGGCCCAACTCAGCAGGAACCTATTACACAGCTCCAGCTTAAATCCCACACCAGATGCCACAGCACAGGTAACTAAGAAGGTACACGCTTTATTCCATCTTTTCTTCCAATATTCACCCCAAACACCACACGCAAGGTCAGTGAGTGCCTACATATCATGCAGCAGCCCCTCAAGACACTGCAGTTCACCTTATCCGAGTTGATGATGTCCTTTTTGTTGATGGTGCCCGTGTTCTCTGACTCCACGCCTCCCAGCTCCAGGATGTCCCGTACATCTGCCCCCGTCGCCATGTCTCCGCCTGCCCTCTGGCCTTCTCTGCGCCGTCCTGTCCGTCCCCTCCAGCTCTGGGAGGGCGGGAAACCGGGGGTCGGGGGTTAACTCCCGCGGGGGTATCCCGGACTCATACAAACACGCGTAGGTGCGCGTGCATACACATACACACACGTATATCTGCACACACACACGCATATACATGCACACGCACACTCACACACTTATATCTACATAGACACACACCCCCCTCGGCCGCCTCCCATCCCCCCGCCAGGCCCAACAACGGGGCCTTGCACCCGGCGGGTCCCGGGGG